>CM076571.1:505840639-506127015 GCA_034641835.2 Pinus albicaulis
TTTGGAGAAATTTCATCTGGTGTTCAAGTTATTCAAATAATTAATTATTTTAATGAATTAAATAATTAAAGTGAATTAATTAACATGTGCTGTAATGTTCCAAGTGACGTGGATCAAGTAGTCTTTTAATCTCAACCATTGATAAGTGATTTAATCACGGCCATTGATGTGTTCAACGAAAAAGTATAAGAGAAAGGCTTGAGGGTCAGTTGGAGACACACACACAGAGGCAGAGCTAAGAGACTGATCTGGAATTCTAGGGTAGGGTCTGCTAAGAATTTCCGCAGGAGTTTTATGCAGCGAGGGGTAGTATTGGCTGAGGGGATGATCTAATCCCGAAGCCAAGAGTCAGCAAGAGGCAGAGGAGCAAGGGCAACAACAACAACTACACAACGCAGAGGCTTCAACAGCTATGCAGGCCCAAGAAGGGGCAGCATTGTAGCTTCAGAGGGCTTCAGAGTTACGTAGAGGCCTCCAGAGGCAGCGTAAGGACTACGTCACTTGTTCTGGCGTTACGCAGTCCCTCTCTGAACAACGCAGAGGCACGCAGAGCCTAGCAGGGCTGACGCTAGGGCTTCAAGGGCAGCGCTAGGGTTTCTAGGGCCAAATCCAGGCAGAGTCTTGTAAATCCCGTTTGAAGGTGTGGATCACTCAGAATCTTGGTCTCAAAACAACAGGTTAGCTGCAGATCTACTTTTTCTCTGTCATTTGGTGCCCAGATTTGCTATACTCTATCTGCTGCATCTGTTTTCCCACTTTGGGTTTTTTCGAGGACTTATGTCCAAAAATCAGTGTCACTTTCTTTGAATGAGTGTAATATTCAGTAAATGATCTGCATGTGCAAGTTGTTAGTTGTGTTTACTTCGGTATTTTCTTAATATTATTTTTGAAGATAACTTGTATAATTTAATCAAGTAGGAGAAGTAAACCATGATACTATAGTACGATTTTCACATGGTATCAGAGCGATAGCAGATCAAGTTGAATCCCCAACAAATCAGCTAAAGAACATTTTTTTTGCAGGACAGCAGCAGAAGCAATAGAGATCCGGAAGGGGCAGCTTGGCAACAGGAGGGCGTAGACCCAGGAAGGGGCAGCGCAACAACTACAGAAGACCATTAGGCTTACGCAGAGCCTTCCCAGGCCAGCATAAGGACTGCGTAACCTAGTCTGGGGTTACGCAGTCCACTTCTGAGCAACACTGAGGCTACGTTGGGCCAGTCAGTGAGACATCGTCCAGTCATTCTTCTGTTGCAGAGAAATCTTGCCAAGATCTGAAAGCAGTGCTTCAGATCTTCAGGAGTGCTGGTGTGGTGGAGATTCTTCCGGTGTAGAATTGTGCCTAGCTAAGTCAACAAAGAGCGAGAGGAAGACAGTTACTAAGCAGATTTGAGCCAAACAGATCTAAGATTCGATCAAGAGGGTGATCGGAGAGTACTGTCCGATTGTGTTTGGCTAAAGATTTCCAGGAGGGAAATCAATTGTCAGAGGGAGCAACTACTATAGAGGGTTTCTAATCACCAAGAAACCTGGATCCAACATTTTTTGTTGAGTGTTGCAACAGAAAGAGGGAGAGGAGTATATGTTCTGACAGACCTGAGCAGATGGCGCGATATGGACTGAGAGATCAGGATAGGTTGGACGACATGTCCAACTTTGTTATCTAGAGGACCAGAATCCTGTCAGTTCTAGATGAGTATGGTCTCAAGGATCATGCTTAGAAAGTCCTGGCTATACCAATCGATGCAGATCCTCTAAAGAAGTACGAAGAAAATCAAGCGCGAACTAAGCATTTGATCATAGATGGAGTCAAAGACCACGTCATGCCACATATTGCCAGAAAGAATACGACAAATGAGATGTGGGTAGCATTGGACATGATGTATCAGGGAGGCTATGTCTTGAGAAGGATGCTTCTAGAGAATCAGATGCAGTTGTTCGAGATGATGAAGGGTGAGGAGATAGATCCATTCCTCTTCAAACTTCAAACTATCCGGGATCAATTGATTACCATGGGTGCAAATCCGAATGAGGGGCTCCTGTGAAAATTTCTGAATGTTACTTATGTAGAAATCTATTGTTAGATCTGGTTATTCTCCTCCTACTTGATTAAGTTATTAACTAAAAAATTCAAATTAATATCTAAGCAAAACACATAAGAGACTTTCACCAATTCAGATATAGAAAAAGTACATGCACACATAACAAAGTGACACTGTGATTTTCTAGACAATAGTCCCCGGAAAAACCCAATGCGGAAAAATCGGTCTCTGGCTGCTGGAGGGTTTTATTATTTAGAATATTTCTGAATACAACAAATTTTGGGTTCCAGATCTGAAAAACCCGAGAGAGAAAATATAGATCTGCAACTCACCGGCTGTTCTAAAGCTAAAATATTCACTGATCCACACCCTCAAATGGGATTTACAGGACTCAGCCAAAATTAGGCCCTAGAAACCCCAGCGCTGCCTCTAAAGCCCCTGCGTCAGCCTCTGCAGCCTCTGTGTCCCTCAACGCTGGCTTGGAAAGGGTTGCGTAACCAAGGTTGCGGGGGACCACCTCCACCCATGAACCCGCTCCCGAAGCGCACTCCCTCAAACCCACTCTCGAAGCGAATACTTAGAGGATGATATTAATGACAAAGATCCTTATACGACTCTAGAGGTAATGATAAGGATACCCTTATTCAATCTATTTTTTTTTGTTTTTTATGTCTAATTCATCATTCTACATGCTTTTGTTGACATATATGCATCAAAATATAAAAAATTTAAAAAGACATATATTATAAAAAAAACGCACCCCGAAACGCTCTTGGTTCGGGAGCTTCTGAAAATGGTGCTCCTGCTCCTGCTCCCAAGTAACCTTGTGCATAATCCCAGATTGGGTGACGCAGTCCCAACGTTGCCCCTAAGGGTCTCTGCGTAACCTCTGAGGGTTTCGAGTTGCCTTACGCTACCCCGAGAGTGACTATGCAACACCTATGTAATTAAAGTTGTCCCTGCGTTGTGCAGCTACTGCCCTTCTGCTACTGATGCTCCTGCTTCTTTGCGCTGCCTTTCTGAAGTTGCTCTCTGTCTCTTGTTGATTCTAGACACTGGGATCAAATCATCCCCTTTGTTTAAACTCCCCTCTCTGCAGCTGAAACACTTCTGAGAATTCTTAGCAAACCCTACCCTAGAATCTCAACTTAGCTTCAATGCTCTGCCTCTGGATGTCTTTACAAATGACCCCAAGTCTTTCCTTTATACTTTTCTCGTTGGAAAACCAACGGCTATGATCAGATCTTGAATCAATGGCTAAGATTAAAAGAAAGCATGATCCGTGTGACTTAATACAATTTCATCACATGTTTAATTTAATTAACTTTAATTATTTCATTTTCCTAAGTTTAGTCTTAGGAAATACATTAAAACAATTAATTAATTAAATATCTCCCAAACTAGATGGAATTTCCCAAATCCCTTTCTGGGTCTTGTAAATCATATGTACTCTAGTCCCTCCACAAATTTTGGGAGCTAGATCACATCATATACTACCCCCAATACACAAAATCTCAACAGCTCCTAGTGAGGACTGCCCTAAATGCAGTCTCAGAACATTTGTCCAGAGCATTTTGGGCATGGCAGGATTACCATCATGGACAGACATGTAGGCAATCCTCTGTCAGGAGGAAATCAAGAGAATCACAAAGAGGCAAAGCATCAGAAGAGGATCAGCCAAAGTGAAGAAAGAAGAGGAGGATCATGCAACCCTTGCATCAAAGGAAAGGAAGCAAAAACGGAAGAAGAAGAGGGACCTTTCCAAGGTTTGGTGCTTTAACTGTGGCGACCGTGGACACTTCGCCAACACTTGTCCTAAGACGAAGGACAAAGGATATTCTTTATCCAAGGCTGGAGCAGCAAAGGAAGATGGCTTTGATGATGATGCAGCCATGAGTGCTCATGTGCCTCGAGAGAAGAAGTGGGGTGATATGGATTTGTAGAGTAGCTACAGACAGAAGTGGCGGGATCCTTGAGTTAGCCCTACTCTTGGATCACATACGAGCTACAGGAGCCTTAAGACAGTAGCAGGATGAGTCAGGAGATAGTTGCAGAAGGTCACACTAGAGCAAAGGGGAGAGTTAAAGAGCTTAAGAGGGAGCAGCGTAATGCAGAGGTAGCAGCGTAGACGCTGATGGGACTTCAGCAGTGCTGAGAGGCAGTTCTCATGTCGTGCAGAGTTGTAGCAGCGCAGTGGCTTCAGGAGGACAGTGTAAATCAACAACCAAGGGAACTTCAATGATGGGAGGCAGCCTGACTTGTCTGTCAACGATTGGGCAGGAGTCCTTCAGTTGCTTACTTCTTGGCAACTGAGTTGCAGTGCAGCAGTTAGCAGTGGCAGTGCTATGGGCAACATGATGCAGCAAGTTGAGAGGGAGTTGTAGTACATATGTGGCAGTGACATGGGCAGCAATACAGAGAGAAACAGTGCAATGGATGGAGGGCTGCAGGCCAATCATCAACAACACAGAGACCAATTCTAAGATCTTGTGATACATGTGTGGATGTGTTGCTAGAGCACACTCTGTGCTAAGAGGGAGTGTTGAGATTTTGTGTAGTTTGGGTAGCATCGGGTGTACTCTAGCCCGGAAATTTTGTTGAGGGGATAAGACACACTTGACCTCCAAAAGCCAGAAAGCGTTTGGAGAAATTTCATCTGGTGTTCAAGTTATTCAAGTAATTAATTATTTTAATGTAATCCCTAAGTCTAAACTTAGGGAAATTAAATAATTGAAGTGGATTAATTAACACATGTGCTAAAATGTTCCAAGTGACGCGGATCAAGCAGTCTTTTAATCTCAGTCGTTGATAAGTGATTTAATCAGGACCATTGATGTGTTCAACGAAAAACTATAAGAGAAAGGCTTGAGGGTCAGTTGGAGAAGGGATGATCTAATCTCGGAGCTAAGAGTCAGCAAGAGACAGAGGAGCAACTTTCAGGGATAGCGTAGAGGAGCAAGGGTAGCAGCAGCAGCTGTGCAGCGCAGAGGCTTCAGCCGCTACGCAAGCCCGGGAAGGGGTAGCGTTGCAGCTTCATAGGGCTTCAGAGTTATGTAGAGGCCTCCAGAGGCAGTGTAAGCACTACGTCACCCACTATGGGGTTATGCAGTCCCTCTCTAAGCAGCACAGAGGCACGAAGAACTTGGCAGGGCTGACGTTGGGGCTTCAGGGGTAGCGCTAGGGTTTCTAGGGCCAGATCTGGGCTGATTTTTGTAAATCCCATTTGAGGGTATGGATCAATCAGAATCTTGGTCTTAGAACAGCAGGTTAGCTGCAGATCTACTTTTTCTCTGTCAGGTGAACCAGATTTGTTGTACTCAGAATCTACTTAATAATAATAAACCCTCATATCTGCTGCACCGCTTTTCCCGGTTTGGATTTTTCCAGGGACTATGTCCAAAAATCAGTGAGTCACTTTGTTTGAATGAGCGTAATATTCAGTAAATGATCTGCATGTGTAGGTTGTTAGTTGTGTTTACTTCGGTATTTTCTAAATATTATTTCTGAAGATAACTTGTATAATTTAATCAAGTAGGAGAAGCAAACCATGATACTATAGTAGGATTTTCAAAGACGCATAAATAAAATCCCAAAGACAGCCTACCAAATCTGCAGTGATCCAAACAAAAAAAAAGATAGCTTTGAAGCAGCACAGCAATGCCAGCACACAATGTGTTGAACAAGGTATATAATGATGGCCACTCAAAAAGCCTGGAAGTGGCATGCTAGGCCCTTTTTGAAGCGAGAAAAGAAGAATATCAGGAATCTTTATATAAACCAACTACTGTCTCAATGAAAATGACAGTGATTGTATAAAGAAATTCATGTAGGTTGGGGTTTGGACTCTCTAATTAGTCAGAAATTATATTATCATATCTTTATCTACTTGTGCCCCTACGTATTCAATTGAGAAAGGAACAGCCACTATACATCTTCAAAGGGATTTATATGGGTGTTCATCTACTGTGAGGAAAATGTCCAAAAAACCTTGAATATGTTGTATAAGCAGTTGGCCAAATGATTCTTAAGCAAACTCATTAGATATTTAGTTTTAATGGGATTTGGAGATATGATATTTTGCAGGAGCTTTCAATAAGCCACAATTTATCTATTACATTATCACGGCTATTGGTCTTTTTTCTAAAAGACAAACTATTGCCCTACTTCTATGAGAAAGTGGAGCTAAAATGCAATCCTTAGACCAGGAAAACTAAAAGGAAACTTCCATGACACTGATAAATTCAGCTAGTTTATTTTGAGAACAAAAAGAGCTTTTTTAGTTTATTTTCTCTACCCGAAGAAGAAATTCCTTAGCAGGTTCATAAGCTGTAAGAAATTGGCAAACATTAACAAAGGCCCACTGCTTGCTGCCTCCATCATCTTCCTTGAGATGGTTCCACCCAAAGTCAAAAACTTTTCTTTTATGGTTCAGAAGGTAATTGGGTAGATACTTCAGCAAAAGTGTTGCTAGCTGCAAAAGCTCTATCCTCAGCGCCTCATCATACTCTGTGCTTACCTGGAATGTAAAATAACATGAAATTAATGTTGCTGCATAGGACGTGTAAAAAGCACTTACTCAAAACACTACAGGGAAACAAACTTGCAGCTTTTATGCTTGATATATCTTAAAAATGGTGAGAAATTAAACTGCCTAACATATTGTTGGACTCTGAGTGAAAAGTACAGAAAAGAGTTTCAAAACAATTAACTTAAACTCAGTACCTTTCCAGGTGGATCAAGCAACTTTTGAACAATAATTTCTATAATAGAAGAATCAACAACATCTGAATTTTGACCATTTTCAAATGCATGGACCAACATAGGAAGAATCAACATTTGCATGGCAACGACTATTTGATTTTGTGTTAGTGCCTTGGACTGGAATAAACCGAGGAACTCAATGAGAATTTTCTTCTTCATTGGAGGAGTGTATCCTTCTGCAACCTGTTTTCAAGTATTTCTTTACACATGAGACTTATCTTAAGCAGAAGATAAAACATAACAAAATCTGCTTTTTAGGGAACATCTGCAATTTGCAAAATATTCTAATAAAGTTCCACCATAAAATGAAATGCCAAAACATGGTAACTAGCAAACCTCAATGACGTAAAATTCTTTTAGAAAGGTATAGTCAATGTGAGTCCGGACCAAGAAAATTGATAACATATCAAATAGAATGCCAACTTCATATTTATCATGCCTTAGATAATTTAGGAAGCACTTCACAAGCCTCTTGCTTTCTTTCACCTGCAATTGTTGTTCATGTATTAGAAATTGCCAATAAGACCATGCTCAAAATATCACTGGCATTTATAAAAGGAGAGTTTCCTATCCCTTTCAAGTTTCAACCTTGCATCCGTCCATCTCTCTCAATCATGCATTCATAAACGACAAAGAAATTCTCATAGAAAGGATCGTATATGATAATAATACAATAATTACACACATGACAGAGTACTACTGACATTCTGTAACCATAAGTGAATTTGATTTCAAATATCTGTTTACGATTCTTTCTAATTATTTCGATTATTTCTAGCTATTTCTCGAGTTGTTCACAGACATTAGAATTTAGTGAAAGCATACCAAATCAATCATCCAAAAATACTTTACAATGATTGGGATTTCACATATTTATTAATGATTCTTTCTAATTATTTCTTGAGTTGTTTATAAGATAAGATAATTTTATTAATGTCTGACAAATGAACATAAAAGTAGGTCAATGGGATTGAAGAATGCCGAAATTAACATGAAGAAAGAAAGAACCTGCAGTAGTACAGCCACAAAACACATGTTTATAACCGTGACAAAGGTACAGTGATACAGAATACTAAGCTAGTGTGTTGGCTTGTAACCAAATGCATCATTATGATATTTCTTGTTTTCCTACGGGCTTTTAGGCTAATTAGGAACTATTCTTCCTCATATAAATAGAGGAGAGGACTATTTCATTTCTCATCATCATCACTTGTGAACTTGACCTTCTCTTCTTAAGTATTTTCGCCTCTTTTCCTAATGGAGAGATGTGATATATGGAGCGAAATTTGCCGTGGAGCTATTGTCTTTGTATTTGGAGAAGTTATCTTGGATTGATAATTAGAATGTTCATGCATATTATCTTGTAAAAGTTATTTTGTTTAAAATTTCTGATTTCATGTCTAATGTATGGAACAAATTGGTGATCTAGGTTAAATTTTGGGCACTAATTTTGTTGAAGATAAATTTTATGGAAGCTAGGTCATATTATTGCATGCATTACTCATAGTATGATATGTGAATGGCAATCCCCTTGGTGATCTTACATTATCTCTCCCAGGTGACTTTCAATCTCTCACAAGGGTAATAGCTAGGGTTTTTTGTTGGACATTGCATAAAGAACCGCTCTCTATGTGTTTCACAACATGGACTAATCGCCTCTCGTGGATTCTTATCTCTGGCGATGCAATCGTTGACTAACACCTGCGGGTTTTGGTCTAACGACAATCATGATTCCCAACAAGTGGTTGTTGGAATGTGTAACTAGATTCGGTCTTCATATTGACTATGTAATTATGTATTTATGTAATGAAGAAGACAAAGATAATAAAATGTATTTTTGTTATGCTTGCTCCATGGGTTTCATGAGCAAGGTTTTTATTATAGGTCAAAAGACTTCTTCTTGATGTCTTTTAGGGATTTATCATCTTGTCATAAATGTATTAATTAAGAGTCATGTATATGAAGAGTCAAGTCAATGAAGTATGCCTCAAAGACCTAGTCAAAGTAGCTCAACAATATGGCTCAAGAATGGTGATAATTCTCCTCATAAAATCAGAATAACATATATTGGAAATACTCCTCACCAAGTCGGTTTACAATCAACAGACCAGTCGGCTTAATGCAGAGTCACGACTCACAACTATTCACTATCAGGTAGGCTAATTATAGGGATTGACCACTATAAATGGCCCACTGGACTGCGCAAAAATTATAGTGAACAAAATTCGGATTTTGTCTGAGTTATTCGGATTAAGTTGTAGGAAGAAATGTGAACAAGGATCTGTCATATAGGAGAAGTTTCAGGACTGTAAAAAGTGCGAGGAAATGGAGACAAGTCAGCAAATAAAGAAGCAAGAATAGGACTGTGTATTGGTGTATAGAAGGACAGATCAGCAAGGAAGGATTTCGAATTAGGGCTTGTGGTATATATGCAAAGTTGTAGGACTCTGTCTTGGTGCGGAGGAGAGAGACAGATCTCAGGAAGATAATCACAGGAAGGGACGGAATTACAGTAAGTATAAAGTAATGTATGTCTGCTCAACGAAGTGATATAATGCAAGCAAAGGGTATCTACATAATGTGAAGAAGGGTGAACTTTCCAGCAAAAGGAGTTATCACGTGTAAAGATCAATGTACAAATTGAAGATCAGCTCACAAGGTTATGTAGAGGTGCAAGGTGTGCACTAGTCAATCTATGACAAGGTATTGATATCTTAAAGAAGGAAGAATATAAGTAGAGACCGAGCTCTCTAGTTCTGGTGCAGGACGGTGCAGAAAAGAAGAATAAACTTAAGGAGCTAAATCTGTTCGATACGTGGATAGTCTCTACACTTAACACAACACTCACACTTCTCTTCATTTGCAAAGTTAAATTTGTCAAGTTTTCGATTTTCCTTTCACAAGTTCTTGTATTGTGCAATTTATTGTTGCTTAAGCTATAACACTTGCAACATATTTTTTGAGCAACTCATTCATGTGCTTTCAAGTTAAAATACATAAGCAAGTACTTTACATTTTCATTGACAAACTTTGATTTGTTCACAAATCTACTTTACTTGGCAACTGTTTCATAAGAAGCTATTTGGGTACATGATTTATCATTTCATGTCAATTTATGCTTTAAGTGCCATCTTGATTACACTGCTCTTTTGACATATTTCTTGGAGCATTTTATTTGTCATCATTTACTTGAAGCAATTTTGAGCAACTTACTTGTCCAACTTCACTTGGATCATTTGGTTTGCAAGCAATTTGTCAAGTATATGATTGCATGCAATTTTCATTTCAAAGCCTGTAAAGTGACATTGAGCTAGTTTTACTTTAATTTCTTCCTTTGAAGTTATTGGTACAATTTATCTTGAGCATTATTTCATTTCATTTATTTAGAAGCATTGCTATCAACACTTTTCTTTGGAAGCATTAACACTCAACCATTTCATTAGGCCTTCTAGTTTAGACTTTCATATTTAAAACTTACCTCCAAGCATAAGCTTGGTTGTATAGACATCATAGGACAAAAAATTTCCTGATTGTTCTTCTATCTGGTACGGAGTAAGGTTCCAACACATGACCTCACATTTCTCTTGGAGGCTTTGTCCCCTTGTAGGAACGAAGGCACGTGGATTTATAAGGATTAGGGGAAGGGTTTCGTTAGCGATGGACTTAGTGCCTCCTCAACCCATTTTCCTTGCAAGTCACCCCAATATTTACCCTTTGGAATTTATCACCTTAGAGTAGGCATCTACAATTAACCAAGATAATTGCATTTCACTTTACCTAGTTTTAGCATCATCTTATCAAGTCGTTTTATGAGAATTTTCATTTCACTTGCAATATTCGACAAATATCTTGTACTTGTTACTCTAATATTTATTTTTCTCATGGTTATTTGATGTCATTGTATATTTCTATTTGAGCATTTCCTTTACAAGAGCAAACTTTATTCACTTTCCAAGTTATATTTCTTGTTCTTCATATTTCATTTCTTGAAACTAACATTGGTTTTACAGGGATACTTATCATTATAAACTGAGCTTTTCATTTGTATCTTAAAGGCACTTGTTATTTTATTTGAGCAATCATTTACAAGGCATTGGTTTATACTCTCATTTCTTGAATGTCATATTGATCATCATTTGTATTGCTCATACGTTCACATACTTGCTTATATCTTGAACCAAGTTACCTTTGAGAAGTAGTTCCATTAACTTTAATCTCCTAGAACTCATTTCACTTTACCAACAACCCCTTCTCTAAGTTTTCCACCAAGAACACACCTTGTGGGGTTGAGGATTTTTCCCACACTAACCTAGGTGTGCAAGCGAGACGACAACAAGGTGCACACACCCCACGCTTCACACACATTTGGGACAAAGGGAATCCTAGGGAAATGTTTCTCCACGTCCCAGTGAAGATTCGGATGACCCCAATCCTACTGCAACAACCGATATTATTTCTTCTATTTGTAAGAATTAATTAAACAAATTATTTGCAATTTACTATGGAAAATATCGAAACATATACTTTGCAACCTTCACAAATAAAATACTGCAGCAAATAAATGCAAATAAAATACTAGCACACATATAAACACATCCACACAGTTATTTTTGAACAATTGTCCTTGGAAAAGCCCAACTTAAGAAAACCAGTGCAGCAGACGAGGGTTTCTTTACTAATCTTGAACAATAATACATGTACAAGATACCAGATAGCAAAAATAGAGGAAGAATCATTGAGAGAAATTTACTGATGAATTTATCTCGCTCCATAGCATTTACTTGACCTCGAAGAGGACCCTTTGTCCTTACGCTGGCCTCAATGTGTCATCCTCTGCGCAGTGACTACGCAGTGCTTGATGAACTATGTCCCTCCTATGTGTTTCCCTTTCCAGAATTCGTCTTGCACTCTCGGACTACTGTTGATGCCCTCTCTCTCTCACCTGCAAATCACCCTCTGACTCGATTTTCTCTTGACGAACTTCAGCCACAGAGAAAATTGATCTGCTTGGGCAACTGAGTATCTACACTGGTATGTTCTCCAAGTGCCCATCGAGTTCCTTCTTATAATCTCTCGTTGAGGTATCAACGACCATGATTAGATATTAATCGATGGCTAACATTAACTTGGACTCGATCCACGCCTTTATCTAGAAGGTTCGCACCTGATTTAATTAATACCCTTTAATTAATCACATTTCCTAAGCTTAGACTTTGGAATCCATTAAAAACGATTAATAATTTTAATTAAATTATCTCTAGGTGGAATTTTCCCAAATGATTTATGGGTCTTGGAGAATGCCTGTGTCTTAGCCTCTTTGCAAAATCTTGAGGCTAGAGCACATCTGATGCTACAAAAATCAACACTCCCTCTTAGAGAGGAATATGCTCTAGTGTTGCAACCCACTATAGCATTACTCTAATTCTGCACCATCTCCTACTGCGTTGTTGATGTCTGGTCTCACTGCCCACCAACCACTGTGCAAATATGATTTTGCATTGCATCTGTATTGCTATTAACCCTGCATATTGTTGCCAACTACTGCATCTGCACTACAACTCCCTCTCATTTGCTACTGGTGCAATTGAGAATCCATCTATTTTTGCTACTGAAACAAGTTCTCTATCTTAGACATCTGTTCCCTGAACTGGATGAACTTAGCTCTTCCTAGAGCTTTCGTGAGTACGTCTACTACCTGATCTCTTGTGGGGACATACTGTAGCTAGACTGCCCCACACTGAACACAGTCTCTGATAAAATGACATTTGTTATCAATGTGTTTCGACCTATCATGAAATATTGTATTCTCAGAGAGTTTAATGCAACTCTGATTATAAACATTGGTCTCTCCCATCCTCTTTTTGAACAAACTCACAAGGAATTTCCTAAACCATATTGCTTCGCACGTAGCTATGTTGGCTGCGATTTATTCAGCTTCTGCTGAGCTTAGTGCTACTGACTTTTGCTTCCTGATGCACCAAGAGACCATCCATGATCCAACGCTAAAACAGTACCCGAAGGTACTTTTTTGGTCCACTGAACTACCTGCCTAATCTGCATCTATGAATCTGCTCAATCTGACGTCATCTCCTCGGGTGTATTTCAACCCATATCCGACTGTCCCACACACTTATCTAAGAATGTGCCTATTTGTTGCTCAATGTACCCTTTTCGGTTCCACCATGTAATAACTAAGGGTTTTGACAGGGAAACATATGTCTGGCCTAGTGTTGACTAGATACATGAGCGACCCAATGAGCTATTTGTTCAAGGTGGGGTCGACTTCCTTATCTCCTAATGCATCTATCTTCTTCCAATTGGTAATCATTGGCATTGCCATGGGTCGGCAATCGTGCATTCTGAATCTCTTCAGAATCTCTGTAGCATATCTCCCTTATCTAAGGAAGATATCCCCATTCTTCTGCCATACTTCCAATCCTAGAAAATAATGCATCAACCCCATATCCTTTATGTCGAATTTTGCTTCAAGGCTTCTTTTGCAATCCTTTATGAGCCCTGATGATCCTGTTAAAGACAGATCATCCACATACAAAACAGAATGAGAGGCTAATTCTCCACCATCAAATAATAGATATTGGGATCTGCATCACTCTTGATGAATCCCAATTGCTGCAAAATAACTATCAATTCGACCATACCATGCTCTAGGAGCCTGCTTGGGCCCGTATAGGGCTTTCTTCAATTTTCATACATGAGTGCGCTTCTCATGAGTCTCAAAGCCTTCAGGTTGCTTGATATACACCTCCTCTTCTATCACCCTGTTCAAAAATGTTGTCTTGACGTCCATCTGGTGAATCTCCCATCCCATCTGCGCTTCTAGGGATATAACAGATCTAATAGAGGTATATTTGGTAGTTGCGGAGAAGGTCTCCTCATACTCTATCCCTTACTTTTATGCATACCCATTTTCCACGAATCTATCCTTGTACTTCTCTACGCTACCATTTGTAGTGTAACTGATCTTGTAGATCCATCTTGAACCTACAACTAATCTATCCTCTGGTCTAGGCACTACTTCCGAGGCATCATTAGTCAGATAGAACTGTATTCTTCTACCATGGAATCCACCCACACCTGATGTTGTACGACTTCCTAAAAACTGGAGGGTTCTTCAACCTAAGCTACCAAGGCTTTGTATCTATCAGGTTGTCTATGTTGCCTCTTGTCGGTTCTAGGAGCTTCGATAAATTCCTCTGTGTCCCTCAAGGTCTGACTGTTGAGTTTTTTAAGTGTTGGGGTAGCATCGGATGTGCTCTAGCTCCGAAGGGACAATGCAGCAGCTGAGGGAGCAGAGCCACGCAGAGGCCAGAGTGATGCAGTCCTACGCAGTCTCCATGCAGGCCCACGTACTTACTGCACAGAGGCAGCACAAAGATAGCGTTGGGACTGTCTACTCACGCAGAGGCCAGGCAGGGTGGTGCAGTCCTGAAGCTGTGGTTGATTCAGAGTGACGGAAGTAGTGTTGTAGAGCTTCAGTAGTTGTTCGCGGGGTTAAATTTCTGAAGGTGTAGAAATTAGCCTGAGCACTAGTTGACAAAGAGCAGAAGAAGAACAACTTCTCAGAGGATTTCCAGCGAAAGAAATCCACAGATCAGTCAAAGGATCGAAGAGAGCTAATTCATTTGATTTGGAAAACATCCAAGAGAGGAGGTTAGTTGTTAGAGGGAGTAGAGGGTGCCTTTCTCGCCAAGGACCCTAGATCGGAGTCTCTAGCATAGAGAGTAGGATTCGTTACGACAGATTTGCTGAGCATATGGCACCTCACGGACTACGTGATCATGATAAGTTGGATGCTCTGTCCAACTTTGCATTCTGGAAGGCCAAAATCCTGGTAGTCATGGAGGCATATGGTTTGAGGGACCATGTAGAAAAATTCCTGACCACGCCAACCGATCCTCTTCTCCTAGCGAAGCATGAGGAAGTTGCGGCACATGCCAAACACTTCATAATGGATTGGGTTAAGGATCATATAATTCCACACATAGTCGACAAGAAAACGGTCATGAGATGTGGAAAGCCTTAGCTGGCCTATATGAGGGAAAATCCGCATAAAGGAGAATGCTTATAGAGAACCAAATGCGATTATTCATGATAGCCAAGGGAGAAGAGATTGAGCCCTTCCTTTTCAGATGATTTGATGGTTAGGACTGCACTCAATGCGGTCACAGAGGACTGGGAAACCTTTGTCCAAAGTATCTTGGGCACAGCGAACATTCCCAACTGGGACAGTATGTGGGCGATCCTCCATCAAGAAGAACTTCGTCGGTTGTAATATCCCCAACGAGAAATAAACAGTAATACACAGAAACCAAACATGCAAATATACAGGAAAAATGCCGGAACTAGAATATAGAGCAAGTACACATAAAAATACCAGAAATGCTAAGCCATTTTATTAATCTGAGCATATAATGAGATACAATGGATAATCAAAATAAATGCACCTATCCTTGCTCAAGGCAAGTGAAGAACCCTCTCAGAAAAACAGGAAATGGTTGCTACAAGAAACTGCGTCCCAGCTGCTGGAAGAAACTGCCGTAAACTGCTACTGCTGGAATGAACTGAAGCTAGGGGCTGATCCCCTTGCCGGAATTGAGCCGAGAAATCGGCGTACCACTCCGAACTCACCACTCCTGGGACAAAATCCGGTAAACCATATACAAAATGACTCGAAAATCACCCCTTAAACCCTCCTCCTAGAAAAACGCCGTCCCTCTAGGACCGCCGTACACCAACCGAAATAGACCGAAATGGGGCCACAACTCCTCGTAAAACTCACCAAATGATAAACGTTGAACCTCCACACCGGAATAGGCTCGACCCTTGCGTAAATCTTCACCACCGAACAGCCTCCAACTCAAACTCGCGTCCTCCCTCCAAGGATCACAAGTACTACCCAATGAAGCTCACCAAGAAACTCCCAAACAAAACACCCACAAATCTCCGCGCAAGACTCGAAGAAAACCTTGCCCGAATGTGCACTGTCCCCCTCGTGGCCAAGGGTGAGATCGACCGGAGACACTCGGGGCCGCACTAAACAAAGGCTGCACCGACCAAAATGTACCAAACATGCTCAAGCAGATGCACTTAGCTCAATATCATCAACAATATCAATAATGCCCCAAATGAGGAGGCTCCTCCCCTTTTATAGCATCGCCCTCCAAAACCAACATCCTCTCTCTCATTGGCTCCTCCACGTGGTGTGTGGCCCCCTTGGCTCCCCCCTTAAGTTACAACGTTGCATCTACTAGGAAACACTTTATTTTATTTAAGTGAGTTAGACCCTTTTTCTCACTTTTATTTATTAATAAACTATAGCTTCCGCAAAACTATACAAAATCAAATATTCCAATTAGCGTGCTACTAGGGAATATTGCTGCCTCCCTCTCGCAAAACGTTGCTTGTCCTTGCTAAATCGAAGTGATGGATGCCGCAATGTCTCCTCGCTTCCGCCAAGTGGCATCCTCATCCGCAAAAATTGCTTGTCCTCAAGCAACGCTTGAACAAGCCTACTCTCTAGCCGATGCTCCCTACCGATACCGCAAAATATGCCCGGGGTCCCACCGAAACCTTCGACCTCTCGCATCACCCCGATACGAAGGGATATCTCAATGCCGTGATCCCAAAGTGACCTCTCGCGCACTACCAACCAATAATCCGCCCGCATCCCATCGCCACCATGGCCAATAATCACCCAAGTCCCACGACTCGACCGTGCAATCGCTCGGCTATGACTAATGCTCTAAGAGGTGAAGACCACCAATAAGCATCAATGCTCCCGGGCCTCGGGCCGCGTTGTACCGTAGTCGCATATGCTACCCCTCCAATCGCACATCACTCTCATCACCTCTCCAATCCAAGTCATGACTCAATCCCATGCCGATTCTACTCTCCCGAAATTGGGAAGGAGTCCTCAAGTAACGACAACCGGTGCCCTCCCCGCTCGACCGGGGATCTATAACATCTACTATGTCCAAGGGCCCCCGCTCCACCGTGCTCCCTACGAAGAATACCGTACCATCAAGAGGGTACTAACTCATGATCTCCCGCGTCCATCCGGGAGGAAGACCGATGTAGCAACAACAACCTGCATGTGGAACATGCCCGAAAGGTCGCCGCCAACCCGTAATCATCTCCCACCGCCAAACTATCACATCTACCTCCAACATCTCTAGAGGATATGGATCCTCGTAGGCCGCCGTCACCCGTACTCGACGTCCGTGTGCATCCGACCGCTCCACCTCAAAGGATGACCCCAATGCTAGCCACATATCCATCATAGGCTCAATGTGGGCACCCATCCGGACCTCACCTGCGTAGAAATGTCATGCTCGATGTCCCTAGTATCCTCCTCTCCGCCGACTCGTGCTCCATCATGTGTCGCTTCTCTAGCCGAAGCGGCCACAAGTGACTCATCACCTGTGAGTATTCGATAGCGCTCCCTCGACCGCTCACCCCCGCACACTCTGTGAATACCACGCAATCTAACAATATCATACCCGCATGATCGGCTTGCTCCACGTAAGCAACCTCAACTCGATCCTATGGACTCATATGAAAGAGAGTCCTCACCCCCGGCATACAAGGAATGCCCTCCTCGTTCTTACCTCCGCCACCTCATCCGCATTGAATATGCCATCCACCCTCTCGATGAAGTGTCGATACAATGTCCGGAGTCCTTTCGTACGCATGCCGGGATGCTACCGGCTAAACCCAATATCCTCTCGCTCATGCATGATCTCGCATGCCCCCCGAGGGAAAAATGATGCATGTCTCCCTATGACCGCTCCCAAGCGTAGGCTCGCAAATGACTAATGTGCCACCACCGCGAGGATCATCTCATCCCCTAAATTGTGGTCGTCAACCAGCGCATCGACCCAAAGGCCACCGCCGAGAAGTCTCTCGCCTAGTGTGCCGAGGGGGGGCCATCCAAAAATATCTTGGGTGTGCCTCACGGACTCCCGTCGCTCAAGCTCAGTGCCAAAGGACAACAACAAAATTAGTTGTGCCCATGAGTGATGTAGAAGAGTGTTTGGATGTGTGAGTCCTCACAAATACCATCAAGTATCGCTCCTCTATCTCCTCATCGATCCTCGGGTGAAATACCCCTCAAAGGTAAGCCTGTCTCCCGTCTGTGAGTCTCCCTTGATGCAATACTCAAGACCCCGCTCGTGCCGCACCGTACGCCCTCGCAAGCCACCGTCATCCATGTACTCCTCAACATGCCACCGCACACTAAGGAATACCCCTATCACCGCCGGGATACCCCATGCCACCGCCGTACCACCCCGTACCGTCTCGTGCCTTGACCGTGTCCAGAATCTCGTCACTCCTCGCGTGCTCAATGGGTGGGTAGGGCACTCCTACTCCACAATGCGCTCCCACACACTACGATACACCACCATGTAGCTC
This sequence comes from Pinus albicaulis, assembly GCA_034641835.2. NCBI lineage: Eukaryota > Viridiplantae > Streptophyta > Pinopsida > Pinales > Pinaceae > Pinus > Pinus albicaulis. Next base: position 505,858,876 of record CM076571.1, read on the forward strand.
CATGTCCACTCGCAGTCCACCGATCAACGCGTAGGTCTTTGGCTAACATCCATGGATGTGATGTCCCAGAGTTGTGCCTCTACATATCGGACTACCACCAATCAAGATCGTCATGTCCACCGTCACATCACTATACCCGCCGACAACAGATCATCACCGCAAATCCTCTCGAGGGGTCCGAGAAGTGAATCTCCCTATGGGCCGCAGTGTTACCACCACCGGCCGTTCCGCCGCATCCTCCGTGCCCCCACACAAAGGTGAAGAATCTCTGGCCCATACAAGGTGCCATCCCCAGGCCTCGGCCACCACCTCCTCCGACAAGCTCTCGCTACAAAGCCGACCACCCCGTGATCCCGTGTATGAATGTCATGCCAAGACAACTCAGGGACCGCCTACAACCGGTCGTCACCGGAGTCGACCGAAATCGCACACAGTTTCACTACCAGGTCAACCGTACTTCAAGACACAGCAACCAACCTCGGCTTAGGAAATGATAGGTGATCCCACCGGATCCCAATGCCAACTGGGGTTCTTGTATTCCCCATGCACAGAAACTCCTCGGCTAAGCTATACTCGGGTCCATCATCGTCTCCATAGCTCGCTCCACCGAGTACCAACTCAAAATCTCTCGCCATCCAACCTCAACATGTGGATGTTGTACGCTCGTGCAACTCTCGATCGTCTCATACCGCTATCCAAGTCAACATATGAGATCTCGACTCAGGTGCTCCTCGCCTCTCTCCAATGGGAAGAGATGACCCAACAACACCGCTAGTTCCATCCATGCATCCCCGAAGGGGAATGATCTCGACGCTCCAACGTGCTCGATTGTACCATCGTGGAATCTAGTCGTTCCCCAATGCGGACCAATCGCCGCCGACTTGGCACAAGTCACTCTCATACCCTCCACTCGGTCCCGCAACAAATGGCTCGTACCGACGTGGCTCTCTCTCAAAAACTCGAAGGTCCGTCCTAAGCCGATGACACCGCCGACCGGCGACCATCATCCAATACCTCCGTACCGTTTAGTGCCTCATCGAAGGTGGATATATCTCTCCCGACCTTGCACCCATCTCCGTGTGTCGCTACCACCCGAAGACTCGACGCGACTCCGTCATCACCTTAATGGATGGCTCTACCGGGGGTAGGCTCTACCTTCTCCACTACCACATCAATCGACACCTACCGAGGAGGTTTCCAATGAGTGAATCCCGTGTCACACTAGGTGTAACCCCCACCCCCGGCAACCCCGTGTTCCTCATCCTCCAAGTGCGAGGTAACCATTTTAATGGTTTTCCTCTCCCACTCCCTGCAATGTCGAAAGAGGTATCCACCTGTCCACCCAAGCTTTTCCCGAGCGCCCGGATGACCCGTAAAACACGCAGATGGAATCGTCCACCGTGTCGTAAGCCCCCACTGCGTGGTCGTCTCTCCGTGAAAGCCAGGAGGTCTACTATCACGCCCGACGAACAAAGTCTCCGAACGAGAGCCCTCCATGAACTCGCCCATATGCCCGGTACTCGCAAAATAGTCACCCATGTGGCGCGGCCCGTGCCCTCCGCCGTGCCCTCGCCCCTATGTCTTCATCCGTAAAAGTGGGCATGGTAGGACGTGTGGGTGGTATGTGATGCCAAGGCCGAGTGGCATCATGCTCCGCAAAGGGTGGGATGTGTACCGATCCCTCACCAACCGAAACCCTTGGGGTTTCCCAACGCTCAACTCCCCCGCCCGCAAAGGAGTCTCTCGTGATTAACATCCCCGCATGTGTTGGAGTGCCTCTCTAAATCTCCTCTCATCATCACCGCCACCCCGCTCTTTCTCGCTATGTGTCTGCTGTGCCTCGAAACCGTACGCGTCGTCGCAAACCACACCGGCCGCTAACTTCGACCTCCGATTTACCCACCGAAAACTACTCGTAAAATTTCCGTGAATTTGGGAAGGTGATCCTTGCCCAAAACCCAAAACATTTCTTCTAATTCCAACCCTTAAAAAAAATTTGACTTTTATATTTCGTCCTTTTTCCAATTTCGTTTTGGCATCACAACCGCTATCGTCTTCCAAAATTCCAAAGAAACCCTCCGTATGATCTCTTTTCCAATGTCATAGACCACAAAGTCGAGCGTAACTATGTTCTCGATACCACCGTAATATCCCCAACGGAAATAAATAGTAATACACATAAACACAAACATGCAAATACACAAAAAATGTGTCGTAACTAGAATATACAGCAAGTACACATAAAAATACCGTAAATGCTAAGCCATTTTATTAATCCGAGCATATAATGAGATATAATGGATAATTAGAATAAATGCACCTATCCTTGCTCAAGGCAAGTGAAGAACCCTCTCGTAAAAATGAAATGGTCGCTACAAGAAACCGCATCCCACTCGCCGGAAGAAATCGCCGTAACCGTCGGCCGGGAATGAACCGAAGTTATGGATGATCCCCTCGCTGAATGAGCTGAAAATCGGCAAACCACCCGAACTCACCACCCCGACAAAACCCGAAACCATATACAAAATGGACCACCTCCGAAAATCACCCCCGTAAACCCTCTCAGAAAAACGCTATCCTCTAGGACCAACAAGCAGAGCACAACCCCCGAAATAGACCGATGGGGCCACAACTCCTCGTAAACTCACCAAATGATAAACGTTGAACCCTCCACACCGAATAGGCCCGAATCTTCAGTAATTCCCTACCACCGAACAACTCTCCACTCAAATCAAGGCTCTCCTCCAAGGACTCAGTCACCCAATGAAGCTCACCAACAAAACTCCCAAACAAAACACCCGCAAATCTCCTCGCTAAAGACCGAAGAAAAACCCTTGCCCGAGCACTCGAAGTCCCCTGGCCAAGGGTGAGATCTCCGACCGGACACTCAACAAGACTAAATGTGCTGTCACAGACCGACCAAATCACCTGGGCCGTGCTCAAGCAGACAGACTCCTAGCTCAATATCATCAACAATATCAATAATTCCCCCAAATGAGGAGGCTCCTCCCCTTTATAGCATCGGTTTCCCTCCAAAACCACCCCGTCTTCTCTATTGGCTCCTCCACGTGGTGCGTGGCCCCCCTTGGCTCCCCCCCTAAGTTACAACGTTGCATCTACTAGGGAAACACTTTATTTTATTTAAGTGAGTTAGACCCCTTTTTCTCACTTTTATTTATTAATAAACTATAGCTCAAAACTATACAAAAATCAAATATTCCAATTAGCAGTGCTAATTAGGAATATTACATCGGTTCACCAAGAGACAGTACAGCACAGGATCAAGTAAGGTGAAGAAGGAAGAGGAAGAAGATGCAGCCTTGACATCAAAGAGGCAGCAAGGGAGGAAGAAGCGTGATCTATCCAAGATCAAGTGTTTCTAGTGCGACGAACTGGGACATTTTGCCAACAATTGTCCTAAGAAGAAGAAGGACAAGGAAGCTTCTACCTCCAAGGCTGATGTGGCAGATGATGGTTCCAAAGATGACGTAGCCATGAGTGCTCATGAACCACGAAAGTGGGGCGACATGGATCTATAGCGCAACTACAGAATACTGGCGAGATCCTTGAGTAGCTCATCTCTTGAATCACATTCGTGCTACAGGAGCCTTAAGACAGTAGCAGGACAAGTGGAGCAGTTGGTGCAGAGAATCACGAATAGAGCAGAGGAGGAGCTGAAAGCTTAAGGGAGCAGCATAGTGCAAATGCAACAGGAACGTATCAGCAACCGCGCAGGGGCTGATGTGACTTCAACAGTGCAGAGAAGGCCTGCTTACGCTAAGTGGAGCTGCAGAAGCGCAGTGGCTTCAGGAGGACACTGCAAAGCAGCAGCCGATAGAGCTTCAGTGATGAGAAAGCAACCCAACTGAAGTGTCTGTCAAAGAATGGGCAGGAGTCTTCAGTTGTTTCTCTCAACAACTAAGTTACGATGCAGCAGTTGGCAGCACAATGCAGCAGATTGAGAGGGATTTTTAGTACAGGTGTGGCAGTGGCAGTGGCAGCGTCATGGGAAGCAGTACGGGATAACAGCAGCAATGCAATGATGAAGGGTAGCAAGCCAAGCATCAGCGCAGGGACCCACACAAGAGATCAGTGCAGAGCTTCGGGGTGAAGCAGTGTTGTACTAGAGCACATTCCTCGCTAAGAGGGAGTGTTGAGTTTTTTGAGTGTTGGGGCGGTATCGGATGTGCTCTAGCTCCCAAAATTTGTGGAGGGATTAGAGTACATGAGATCTCCAAGACCCAGAAAGGAATTTGGGAAATTCCATCCAGTTTGGGAGATAATTAATTAATTAATATTTTTAATTAAGGACCCTAAGTCTAACTTAGGAAAATTAAAATAGTAAAGGTAATTGATTTAAACATGTGATGGAAATGACTTAAGTCACACGGATCAAGCTTTCTTTTAATCTTAGCCATCGATTCAAGATTAGATCATGTCTGTTGGTTTCCCAACGAGAAAGTATAAAGGAAAGGCTTGGGGTCAGTTGGAGAATAAACACGGAGGTAGAGCATTGAAACTAAGCTGGAATTCTAGGGCGGGTTTGCGAAGAATTTTCGTAAGTGTTCCAGCTACAACGAGGGGATGATCTGAACCTAGAGACAAGAATCAACAAGAGACAGAGAAGCAACAACCAGGAGCAACGCAAAGGAAACAGAGGCTACGCAGCAGCTACGCAGCGTATAGGGTTTCAGCTGCTATGCAAGCCCAGAAAGGGTAGCGTAGAGGCAACAAGAGGCCATCCAGGCTTATGCAGGGCCAGCCAGGGTAGCATAAGGATTGCGTCACCCAGTCTGGGGTTACACAACCCTCTCCTGAGCAACGCATGGGTACGCAGAGGCTAGCGGGGCTGACGCGGGCATCTTCAAAGAAACGTTAGGGTTTCTAGAGGCAGAAAGGGGCTGAGTTTTGTAAATCCCATTTGAGGGTGTGAATCAGTCCAGTTTTTAGTCTCCAGAACAACAGGTATAGCTTCAGATCTTATTTTCTCTGTCGGGTTAAGTAGTAAGGTGCCCAGATTTGCTGTATTCAAAGTCTACTTAATAATATAAACCCTCCAGCCACTAGAAGACCGGTTTTCCTGCATTGGGTTTTTTCGGGGACAGTTGTCCAGAAAATCTTGTGTTATGTAATATTCCTAATTTGCGACAGCAAATTGGAATATTCTATTTTGTTTATTTTTCCACCTATAGTTTGTAACTAAATAAAAAGTGAGTAAAAGGGGTCTAAACTCACTTAAATGAAATAAGACATCCACCTAGTAGCACAACGTTGTGACTTAAGTGGGAGTCAAGGGGTGACCCAACACCACATGGAGGAGGGGGCCTATGTACACTTAGAAGTTTCTCCAAGCTTCTATGGAGATAAGGATGAGAATGTGGATAAGGATGAGGATGTGGAGGAGAGAGAGAGACTACGTTGGGTTTTGGAGGGAAACCAACACTATAAAAGATGAAGGAGCCTCCTCATTTCATTCATGCTTGGATTCTTGGATTATTGATTATTGAGTGAGACATTTGTCTTTCTTTGGCATGCTGACTGTTTAGCCCGTCTGCTGCACTGTTTAGTGCACCGAGTGTCTCCGTGCGGAGATCTCACCCTTAGCCTCGGGGGACTTCGAGTGCCTGCTCAGGCAAGGTTATTTTCTTAGCATCATCCTCCAGGACAGCGTTATTGCTGCAGCGGCGTAATACTGTGTTGTAGGGTGTTGCCGTGGTGACTTTACGACACCACCTCCTTCTTTTGTTTTTCAGAGGGAGAGCCTCTCTTTCCTTTGGAGGATCAGATTAGGAGATATTGGAGCTTATTATCAGATCTTGGCATCAGACCTATATGTTCTTCATGGTATACTGTGCAGTTCTTTCCCCAGATCTGCGTTATTGCTGAGGGAGCAGCGTTCCAAGGGTTTTGGCATCATTTTGGGAGTTAGATCTCTGATTGAGGGTGATCCTTGGATTGGCCAACCAATCCAAGTATATTTCTGATCTGATACTGAAGTTTGCTTCAGAAATTCTAAATCATTCTTCAGATCTGCTGCAGTAAAACTCAGATCTGCTCCAGCATTTTCATGTATTGCTGAAATCCCCAAGGGGAAAGTAATAAAGAGCCCTTTGGGCATTTTGTCTCATTATAGATCTCTGTTTTCATATATTTATCAGTTTCAGATCTATAATACAATAAATATAACCTTCAGCCTCCTGGAGAAAATGCTGAAGGGTTTCTGGATCAATCTTTGTCTTGCGGCACCTCTATCTTGAGGGGTTTTCTATATAAAACTGTTGTTTAACCTTGCTGAAAGCCTATGCCTTGTTCTAAAACTCATCCTCTGATTATTTATAGTGTTATACATCATATTCCTTCAGAAAATACGCTGCCCTTGCTTCAGAAAATTTCTGCATACTCAAAGTCTTGGGAAATCAGGGTTTTTCTTGACTAGTCGGGAAGGAGGAACTGTTTAACATAGCAAAACGCCTTTGTTTGAGCTGAAATTCGACATGGAAGTCCCTCTTGACCTATTCTAACATATTCCAGAACCTTGACCCGTCATTTTACGCATATTTTCTTATACACTCATTTTAGGGCCAAAATCCTCACTTTTCCCCACCTTTTTGCCCTTAAAAGCTAAGTAAAGGTTGCTGCAGTATTTGGATTGGGTTTCTGAGTGTTTATAAACACTTTTTATGATGGCTGAAGCATAATTTCCTGAAGAATGCATTTTTGAGTCATGATTTGCTGATAAATCCATTTTTGGGATATTACATGTTACTTTGTCTGTGTGCACGTATTTTTCTTAGATTTGAATCGGCGAAGAACTGTTATGTGTTTACTTCGATGTTAATCTGAATTTTCAGCATTAATAATTTGATTAAGTAGGAGAAGTATAACCAAATCTAACAAGAGGGGTTTTTGCATAAAGTAATATTCAGAAATTTTCACACCGACGTACTTCCCTATTAGTTCTACCACCGGTGGTGGAGTGTCTGATTAGTTCCTCCTCCTCGTTCCCTCGTTGTTATGTCCGTTGAGAACTACCCGGATCTTTCTACTCCTCGAGGAACATCACCGGTCACCGTACTCAATCCTTGTGACTATCCTCGTTTTTCCTACTTATTGTCCTCATTGTTGTTGGACTAATGGAACATCCGCTTAACCGATCACCTACAGCATCTCTCAAGATCTTTGAAAGCACTATCTTCCATGATCTTTGCATCTCGACTTAATACAATCTTCCTACTACTAGGAATGCATATCCTATACGTTCGAGGTCTTCGCTATACCCTACGAGGTACCCATTATCTCAGTCCGATCCAACTTATCGCGCTTCCTCTCTAGAATGTGGCAATAAGCCACACTCCCGAATATCCTTAGATGACTTAATTCCATCTTTCTTCTCGTGAAGGACCCTTGTTGGCGTTTTCCAATGCTCGTGAGGAGTTCTCGTTTCCGAACATACACTCGTTGTGTTGCATGCTCGCCATAAAAATCTAGAAAATCTCGAAGCCACATAACATAGCCTTTGCTACCCCGACTATTGTTCTATTCTTCCACTCTGCTACTCCATTCTACTATGGATTATAAGGGAGTTTTCCACTCTCTTTTGATATCCTCCTTGTGCGAATTCTATGAAGTATTTATCCGTATATTTTCCACCATTATCCGAACGTAGTACTCTGATATTTTTCCCCGTCATGTTTTCTACGAGGGCCTTGAAATCTTTGAACCAATCTAAAGCTCATCCTGCCCTAAGAAATAGATCCAAGTTTTCCTAGAGTGATCATCAATAAAGGTGACGAAATACTCGCCATCGCTAAGAGCCTGTGACAACGGTCGCGTACATCCGAGTGTATCAATCCCAACACGCCATTTGCTCGTTGTCACTTCTAGAAATGTTGAATTTGCGTACTTCCCAAGTACGCATCCTCTCGCACATCACCGTGCTCTGCTAAGAACTCGGAACTCCTTATTATAGTCTCTCTAAGCATCTTAAGTGCTCCATGGTGTAAGTGTCCTGCATCTTCTCCGTGCTATGTTCGTTCGGCCTCCTTCCCACTTCTATTATCACTCCCTATCGTTGCTAATGGAGAATCGCTTCCGCAACCCATATAACTCCGTTGTCACAAGTCTAACATGTCTTAGCTTCTCCCGCTGGAGTGCTTGACATACACCTTTCCCATGAAGTATACATCGTACCCTTGTCCTACAACTCGGGACATTGAAATTAGGTTCATACCCAATCCTAGCACATGCAACACATTAGTGGCAATCGGTGTTGGTTCCTCGCTTCCTTCCTCGAAAATCTATGGTACCTCTCCCCACTTGAGTACACTTAGTTTTGTTGCCCATAGTGATCTAGAATTCCATCCTCGCTCCTTGTGATAGCTAGAGAAATAATCTCGTATTCCATTCACAGAGTTGAAGCTTCGTTATCAATATACCAAACACCAAAATTATTGCCGAACTTGACAAACATCCAAACTCATCTTCCAACTCCGGAAGATAAATCTAAGGTATCTCAGAAAATTCTGAATAAACTTAAATAGAAACCCTACCGTTAAATTCTTGATTTGCTTCTACTTAAATTAGTTATTAATTTGGAAATCTTCAACATTAACATCAAAGTAACACATTAATAGCCATCACATGCAGATCTAAACTAAATAACTTACACAATGACAAAGTGACACACAAGGATTTTTTGACAACCGTCCCCAAAAAAATCCTGGAATGCGGGAAAACCGATGCTTCTAGCTTCTAGAGTGGTTTTTATTACTGCTAAGTAGACTTAAGTACAATAGATCTGGGCACCAAACTCGTTAACCCGACAGAAATAGAAAATGCAACGATACCTTTGTTCTAGAGATAGAAAATTGATTGTTCACACCCTTAAAAGGGATTACGTAACCTCAAATTTTTCAAGACTCTAGAAACCACAACACAGCCCTCTCGCATCAACCCTATTGGCCGCGTCGCTCCTTACGTCGCTCAAGAAGGGCCTACGGCCACCCTGCATCGGGTTACGTTGCCCCGGTTAGGCCTCTGGCTAATCCTCTTGGGACCGCGCGTCAACTCGTCCCCGGCACCGTGTTAGCTCTCCGGCCTCCCCGCTACCTCGCGCCGCCCCACCGGGCTCTAGGGTCAGCCGAGCAGCCGTCGCTTCCTCTCGCGCTCGCTTCTCCGGCTTGTTGCTTCTTTGTCCTTGATGCACTCGACCTAGGACTACACCATCCCCTCGCCGCACCGAAACACTTATGAAATTTCAGCAACCACACCCTCGAATTCCCGCCTTAGCTTCAATGCTCTTCCAATGTGTGTGTTCTCCAACTAACCCCAAGCCCTCTTCTTATACTTTTCTCGTTGAAACTTCGTTACCGTGATCTAATCTTGAATCGATGGCTAAGATTAGAAGATGCGTGATTCATGTGACTTTGTAAATCATTCTCATCACATGTTTAATTAGCTTTAATTTTTAATTTTCCTAAGTTAGACTTAGGGTCCTTAATTAAAAAGATTAATTAATTAAATATCTCTAAACAGATGGAATTTCCTAAAATTCTTTCTAGGTCTTGCATATCTTATGTATTCTAGACGTTCCACAAAAGTTTGTGAGCTAGAGCACAGCTTAATGCTACCCCAACACCCCAAAATTCCAACACTCCCTCTTAGCGAGGAATCTTCTCTAGCAAAAATACTTCACCCCCGAAGTTCTACACCGATCTCTCGGTGTGGGTCTTTGCGTTGATGCTTGGCCTATTACCCTTCATCACCGCATTGTTACTACTCTTCCGTACTAATGCCCATGATGCCGCCACCGCCACCGCCACATCCATACTACAACTCCCTCTCAAATTGTTGCATTGTGCCGCCGAATCGCGCATCGGCAACCTCCGCTGTCGAGAGAAAGCAACTCAAGGACTCCTCGCCCAATCTTTGACAGACAATTCAAATTGGGTTGCATCTCATCACCGAAGCTCCATAGGTCAGCGTTCGCGTTGTCCTTTTGAAGGCTATTGCGCTGTCATACCGCACCGTGTAAGCATACCGCTTCCGCGCTGTTGTCCTATACTGCTGTCGCGCTGGCGTTGTCCCTCTTAAAGCTTGCGTTGCTACAACCACCGCACCGCATAACGGAACCTACATATGCACCGTGTTGCTCCTTCATCAACGTGCTCACCTTTGCCTCCTCGCTCCATCTCTGTGATCCCTTCCGCACCCACCGCCTTCCACTCTTGTCCCGCTACCGTCTTAAAGCTTCCATAGCTCGTATGTGATCCAAGACTTGGGCTACTCAAGGATCCCCAGCCAATTACCTCGTAGTCAGCCGCGTATCAAGATCACCCCACTTTCGTGGTTTATGAGCGCCCATGGCCGGCCATCGTCGTAGCCATCATCCTGCCACAAATCGCCTTGGAACTCAGAAGCTTCCTTGTCCTTCATCTTCTAAGGACAATTGTCATGAGATGTCCAAGTTCGTCGACCGGAAACAGATCTTCGGCGCATCACGCTTTTTTTTCCCTTCGTTGCCCTTTGATGCCAAGGCTACATCTTCCTCTTCTTCCTTCTTTATCTTGCTCGAACAGTGTTGTACTATCTTTTGTCATACTATGGATCTCTCTCGTCGTGAGGATAGCCCACATGTTGTCCTGGCCAGAAGGTCTCCGTTTACCCAAGAAACTTTGGGACAAAAGTTTCGTGCCTCCTTCCGTGACCGCATTGGAGAGCAAAGACCACCATGACATTGTCATCTACCTTGACCCCCATGCCAATTAGCTAATCCCCATCGACCGCATGGATAGAAAAGGGTCGATCTCCTCTCCCTTGGCCATCATGAATAACCCTCGGCCTAGTTCTCCAAAAGCATCTTTCCGGACAAATCTTCCTTCATACAATGGGGTTTGGGCTACCCACATCTCATGAGTCGTCGCCTTTCGCTATGTGTGTTACCACATGATTTTTGACCCCGTCCATAATGAAGCACATGGCGTGTGTTGTCGCTTCATCGTGCTTCTCTCGAGGAGTTTCGCATTGGTCGATGTAGCCAAGACTTTCTCCGCATCCTCCCATATATCGTAGGCCCCGCGGACCCCCGTGATTCTTGCCTTCCGTATTGCAAAGTTGGATAGGCGTCCAACCTATCCCGATCACGCAAGTCCATGTGGCGCCATCTCGCTTCGAAATTTGTCGAATTGATCTTCTCCTCTCTATGCTAAGGACTCGTATCTAGGGTCCCTGCGAGAAAAGGCAGCACCCTCTACTCCCCTTTCGACCTCACTCCACTTCCTCTTCGGGAATCGCCAAACACAACAAATCAACTCTCTTCAACTCTAATCGATCTTCGCATTTCTTTACAGAAAATCTACCGAGAAGTTCTTCTCCTCCCGCTCTTTGTCAACTTAGCTTAGGTTAAATTTCGCACCCACAAAATCTTCACCACACCAAAATAACTATTGAAGGTCCTGCAACTCACCAAGCCACTTCGCACTCGCACAACAAACAAATTATGGACCGCTCACCCCGGCTGGCCTCTCGCATGAGCAACCGGCTCGCCAGCCGTGTGTCGCTCCCCGCATCCCTCCGGAAGACTCGCACTCTTTTCTACATCAACTAGCCGGGACTATGTCGCCCTTGCCTATCTCTCGCCGCCTCTCGCGTCACTCGCTACTACACCGCTCGCTCGTTGTTGCCGTGCTTTCTCTATTGCTTTACAAATACGTATTCTTTAGCATTCTTGCCGGAGATCCGCCCAGATCCGTGGCTCTCATACCATGTGAAAATTCTCTCGAATATACTTAAATGTAAACCCTACCGTTAAATTGATTTACTTCTCCTACTTATATTAGTTATTAATCTAAAATCTTAGCATTAACATCCAAGCAAATACATTAACAAAATTTTCATACATGCGTATCTAAAATCGAATAACTTGCACAATAACAAAGTGACACACAAGGATTTTCTCGGACAACAATCCTCGGAAACCTAATGCGGGAAAAACGGTGCTTCTAGCTTTCCGTAAGGTTTTTTATTAAGTAGATTCTAAATACAACAAATCTAGGCACCAAACTCGGTTAACCCGACAAAGAACAAAAACTACGTCTATACCTTTGTTCTAGAAATGCAAAACTCGACTAATTCACACCCTCAAACGAAATTTACGTAACTTCAACTTTTTCCCGTACTCTAGAAACCCCAACGCCGCTCTAAAGCCCTTGCGTCAACCCCCGCATCGCTCAAGAAGGGCCTACATCACCCTGCATCAAGCTACATTGCCCCTACACTTCCTCGGCTAGGCCTACATCAGCTCCTCCTAGTGGTCACACAATCCTCTTGGCACCGCATCAACCTTCCCGGCCTCTTGTTGCCTCTCGCGCCGCCCGCCGGGCTCTAGTTTGCTATGCATAGTCGCTTCTTCCTCTCGTGTTGCTCTAATCGATGCTTCTCGACTTGTTGCACTCTTGGCCTCGGGACTACACCATCCCCCTTGCCAACATCGCTCTCAACGTTAAACTCGAAACTCTTTCCTCGAAATTTTTAGCAAACCACACTCCTAGAATTTCAAATTAGCTTCGTTGCTCTTCAAGTGTGTGTGTTCTCCAACCGACCCCAAGCCCTTTCTTATACTTTTCGTTGAAACTTCAAGGGTCGTGATCCAATATTGAATCGATGGCTAAGATTAGAAGATGCTTGATTCGTGTGACTTAAGTCATTCTCATCACATGTTTAATTTAATTACCTTTAATCTTTTAATTTTCCTAAGTTAGACTTATCGTCCTTAATTAAAAATATTAATTAATTAAATATCTCTTAAAAAATATGAAATTTCCCAAAATGTTTTCCGGTCTTAGAGATCTTATGTACTCTAGTCCCTCCACAAAGTTTGGGAGCTAGAGCACATCCGATGTTATCCAACACCCAAAATCTCAACAGTATCTCGACATCCATGATTTTTTGTGCTATTTTTCCTTCCCAACACATGATTTTTTGTGTTATTTTTCCCAACACCGATTTAAAATACAACAATCGCGTCTCGCCGGAAATTTTCTTTGCAAAAGAACACAACTCACTTTGCCTCTCGACAACCTTCGATCCGGAAATTTTATTCTCTCGTCTACTCACTCAAAGAAGCAAATGTTCCACGAAATTTTGGCTTCGGCATGGTCAATGGACTACGCAGCCTCCTGGGGCTTCGAGTAATTGTTCACACAATGCTATGATGCTCCCTTTTTTTCCCTTCTTCACCGGAGCTCTCCTCGCTTCTTATTTGTGCTTTGATACTATTGTATCTTAAGAGACAATCCCTCGGTCGTGAAAGGAATCCGTGCTTAAGACATTTTTTAAAAGCGTGTCGCGTAAATAATTTTATCATGAGGTCTCGTCTCTATCCTCTCGTAAATTAGTTTCTAAAACCCCTAATGATCCGGAATAATAAAAGATTTCGTAATGCCATTGACCGTCGATATCCTAATGGAAAAGAAGAACTATAGAGGAAACTCAAAGTAATATGTTGTAAACACAAAATCTATTCCTTTAAGTTTCGGTAAAGAATTCATGGAGAGAGCGGGAACTCAAAATAATATGTTGTAAACACGTAATCTATTACTTTAAAGTTCCGTAGAGAATTATTGAAGGGAGAGGAGATGGAGTGAAGGGGATGCCTTATTAAGGTTATTCAACTCCTACTTACAAACGAAATCGTGACTAGCCGCTTTCTTTACTTCACTTCATTCAAGGAAGAAACAACATAAAATGACACGAGAAACACGAATCACCATCAATAGTTGTAGGAAACTTGTTGCTTCTTTCATTCACCCATCAAAAAGAAGTACAAATGTAGTCTCCAAGAGTTCCATAACTCTAACCTTTGCTCTCTCTCTTTCTCTCTTTCCTTAAATACAAACAAAAGCGTTCAGAATCGCTCGATCTTTCTTGAAACCCTAGACTACCTAAATCGTTAAACTATTTATTACATTGCAATCGAGGACATCATTGTAGCTTCGATCTTAACAAAGAAAACAAAATGAAACATGAAATATAACTTTTTGCTGAATCTCGATTTGTTGTTGATGTGTCTCCTTCCGTTTGCCGTGATATCCTAATGTACCGCATAAACGTACCTCCATTCGACTCTTCTTCCCATGCTTTTTTCATTTCGAACAATATCATCGTGTCACCTACCACCCAACTCTACCTCTTTCACTCGTGCCCACAACGTTTAGTCTTTGATTAATGAACTCGTCGCAACGCAAGACAATTTCCGTCGTTTTGCACGTAGCTTCGCCTTTTCTTACCCGAGTCCGGCCCTACGTTCAAACTTTTCCTTTGTAAATCGCCGTAAGATTGGACTTTAAAAGATATTCCATTACCTTTGAAAAATTGCATCGTGTCCACTTCTCCGTCGCATTTCAAACATTACAATGTTCTACATTATAATCCGCTTTTGCCCTCCGATGCAATTTTTTTTACAAAGGAAAAGCCCATGTACCCGTACTTCAAAAGCTTTAGACCGATAATTCCATCGCGTCCACTTCGTTATCGCATTTCACATTTCGACATTCATAACATATCTACTAGCACCATTCCTCCCCGAGCTTGCGATGTGCGATGTGTGAGAGGGTCCCACAAATCCGTACTTTAAATACTTTAGATTCGAGCTTCGAACTATATCACATCCGGTCCTTTATCGTATTTCGCATTTCGACATTTATAACATATTCCTTAGCGCCATTCCTCCTCGAGCTTGCGATGTGCGATGTGCGAGAGTGGTCCCACGACCGAACTTTAAATACTTTAGATTCGAGCTTCGAACTATATCGCATTTGGTCCTCATATCACATTTCCCTCACATTTCGACATTTATAACACATTCCTTACCGCCATTCCTCCCGAGCTCGCAATGTGCAATGCGACAAAGGAAGGGATGATGTGGCAAGTGGAGGTACCGATCGAAAATCGCAATCGGCGATACGAAATATTGTCGCACTTCACATTTCGGCATTTATAACATATTCCTTAGCGCCATTCCTCCCGAGCTTTGCGATTCGATTTGCGATATGCAATCATGCCTTCCTCATGCGATCGCGATTAACCCTCCGAACACCGTTCGCTTGTTGTGAAAGGAATCCGTTGCTTAAGACATTTTTTTAAAAGTGTGTCACAAAAATAATTTTATCATGAGGTCTTTGTTTTATCCCTCTGAAAACTAGTTTCTAAAACCCCTAATGATCCGGAATAATAAAATATTTCACAATACCATTGACCTATCGATATCCGAATGGAAAAATAGAACTATAGAGGAAACTCAAAGTAATATGTCAGTAAACACAAGAATCTATTATTTTAAGTTTCAAAATAGAGAATTCATGGAGAGAGAGCGAACTCAAAATAATATGTTGTAAACACAGGATCTATTACTTTTAAAGCTCCGCAGAGAATTTGTGAAGGAGAGATGAGTGAAGTGAGCACTCATTAAGGCTATTTAACTCACTCTTACAAACGTAAATCATAGACCAGATGCTTTACTTCACTTCACTTAAGGAAGAAACAACATAAAATGACACAAGAAACATGAATCGCCATCAACAACAGAACTTGTTGCTTCTTTCATTCGCCCATCGTAAAGAAGTACAAAATGTAGTTCCAAGAGGTCCAAAACTCATAGATCGCCTAAGTTGTTAAACTACTTTCTATTACATTGCGATCGAGGACATCATTGTAGCTTCGATCTTAACAAAGAAAACAAAATGAAACTTGAAATATAATCCTTTTTGCCGAATCCGATTTGTTGTTGATGTGTCTCCTTCCGTTTCGGGCCGTGATATCCTAAGAGTCCGCATAAACGCATCTCCACCCGACTCTACCCATGCTTTTGCATTTCGAACACCGTAATCATGTCACCTACCACCCGACCGCTCTTCCGTCGTGCCCACAACGTTTAGTCTTTGATTAATGAATCGGCAGCAAATGCATACCGTTTTTGCACGTAGCGTCGCCTTTTCTTACCCGAGTCTCCAGCTCGCGTTCAAACTTTCCATTGTAACCGCCGTAAGACTAGTCTTTAAAAGATATTCCATTACCTTTTGGAAAAATTGTATCGCGTCCGCTTCCTCAAATACCACATTTCGCCGTTCCAACATTCTACGTTATAATCGCTTGCCCTTTGATGCGATTTTTACAAAGGAAAAGCCCATGTACCCGTACTTAAAAAAACCTTTAGACTTCGGGGAAGTGATAACTTCCATTGCATTCGCTTCGTTATCGTATTTCACATTCGGTATTCATAACATATTCATGAGCACCATTCCTACCGACCTTGCGATGTGCGACAAAGTAGAAGGTCCCCATAGCGTACTTTAAATACTTTAGATTCGAGGCTTCGAACTATATCGCATCTAGTCCTCGTACGTATTTATTGCACTTAGTGTAGGAAATCACTATAAATTCAAGTAAAAACTTTGATTGATTGTTCATTGGCTAGAAGAATTGGCGATCAAGAGCACCAGACAGGCTCTTTCGTAACCGCGTGATGAATAGTTGATAACACGTCACTTGGAGAGAGTGCAAATGAAATATGAAAAGCTAAAGAAGCACATAAAAAATTGTATGTTGGGCATGCTTAAGCCGTAAATGATCTCGAAATTGCGAGAACAAAGTATTTTTCAAGGCTGCAGATTGACAAAGAAGGGGCTTTACCGGTTATTTCACCTTACTAGAAAGGATGAAACCAAAGCTTCTCGCCCACAAACTAGCTCGCCAAAGAAATAAATTGTAAACACTGTAATAGATTCGATCAATGAAAGTATTTGTTTATGTGAAAAGTATTCATTAATCCAAATTTTTATGTGTGAATAAGCAAGTTTAAGTATTCTCGCAAATGAAGTAATGTGGTTTGAAGTTGAACTAATGAGTTTTGTTCACCTGGGGACATGTCGCTTGGGAAAAGTGTACTTATGAAAAGTTACCGAAGTATCGTAGCAGCATCCGAAATATAACAAAGAAAATGCACAAGATACAATAAGAATTTGCTGACAGTTCACCCCTCTCTTGGGCTACCTCTGCCGGGTCCAAAAGCCCCACCAGTTTTCTTCTCTTTTTCATTAATGCTCAAATTATGAATTACACCGTGTAGAAAGCCTCAAAGGCAAAATAAGTCAAAAGAAATTCCGGTGTACCTAAGGCTGGAAATTAGTATAAATCGACTATTCATTCACCTCCAATGGATGAGTATAGTCCAAAAGAGCCGTATCTTTCATTAGGCCTCGGTGGCTCCACAACCAAAATCGCTGGTAAAATCACCGATAGAGCGCCCGATGGCTCGCAACCCGTCTCAAATGTACTCTGCACGTTTCAATACCCCAAAATCAAAAAATTCGTCCCAAAAAAAGACTTCCCCACAAAGTTATGGCGAATCAAGTTTGCCCAATGTCACCTAGAAAATCCTCCAGACGAAATCGGCTAACCGCCGCATAGCCTAATAAAAATGGGAGTTAGGCGCCGAAATTAGGGGTTCCGCCAAATTGACCGCCATTGTGGGAGGGGCTAACGAATAGCCCACGTGACCGCACCGATCGCATTATATTAAATAACTTGAGTTAAAACCGCATATATTAAAGTTTCAAACCATAACTTATAACCGAACTCGCTCCAAGTGCTATCTCTCGTTTAACCACGACCCAAGCGAAATTTTTTTAAGTTTAAATAACAATTCGTGCCAATGAATAACACGAACCACCACCGTAGCCCGTTGGTCGGCCTATCCATCAGGTCCGGCCGCGACCGGGGTCGAACCGCCGCGCCATACAAAAGTTTCAAAACGCCATTCCATTCGACCTCGGGGCCACGTGGCGAACTCCTAGTTACCCACGTGGCACCCCGTAATTGGTTGCCACCGAATATTCTCGTGGAATATTCTTTTTAATGAAAAATAATTTTTATAAAGTCAAATTTGGCCATTTTTTTAATTGAAATCGGGCAAACTTCAAAGCTGGGAATATCTTCTTCATGGCGCGCCTTTTCGGAAGTGTCGTTCGCATCTACAGGATCGTCTCGAGCTCTTTCGGCCGATCTAGTTTGAACCAATTATGAGAAACTTCATTTTTGAGCATTTTTCTACAAGGGACTTGATCTCTCGATCACACCCTCCC
Source organism: Pinus albicaulis (assembly GCA_034641835.2). Classification (NCBI taxonomy): domain Eukaryota; kingdom Viridiplantae; phylum Streptophyta; class Pinopsida; order Pinales; family Pinaceae; genus Pinus; species Pinus albicaulis. The sequence continues at coordinate 505,877,013 of CM076571.1, forward strand.
AAATGGGAAGCTTTTGGACCCTCAAAAGCTTTCAATTACCTCGTTAAGAAGGGTGAGTGACACAAACCCTCCTCGCCCGTTCCAACTCCATCCACTTTGCTTTGCTTGGCGATCGCCTTAAACCAACCCTTAGATAATCAACATCTCCTCCTTGAAGTGCGTGTCCTTCCGTCAAGAATTGCATCTTCTTTCAACTCATCCAAAATTCTAGCGAGAAATCTTCTATGGATGGTAGCCGAACATGATTTCCAAAATCATCAATAAGAGGAGGTTCATACAAACGTAAATTTTCCACATTAACAACGCAGTACATTTGAAATGTATGAAGGCAAATCTAGTTGAAAGCATTATTTCCAACTTGTTTAAGGATTTTGAATGGACCAGTAAGCAATAGAAGGTCAGCTTTTTTACCTTCTCCTTGCATTCTATCCTTACTTATATGTAACCATACCGTCCTTCGAAACTTGTGATCAATTTTATGTTTGTCACGTCTTTCTTTGTACTTTGCCTTCGACTCTTTTCAAGTCGTTCTTGAACTTGCCGATGAATGAGCCGAATTCTTTCAATGAACATGAAGCTTTGTCAATGTCACTATGCCCATCAATGGCAATATCCTTCAAGAATGAAGTCTAATAGTGACTTAGGCAAATATCCAAAACAAGCTCAAATGCATGGAAGTATTTGTAGAAGAGTGCTTGACCCGGTTGTAAGCATGCCGAATGTAATGCAAATGCTCATCCCAAAGCTTGGGATGCTTGCCGCAATACCCTCTCAAAAGATGCAATAATGTTTGGCCATCTCGTTTGCAACATGGAAAGCAATACTCTTCTTCAACTTGGTGTCCATCATCTTCGTACAGATTGGACCAAAAAATTCCCAACAAATTGAACTTCGAAGCCACTAACAATAGAAGTAGGCAAGCCATAATGAACCCATACATGTTGAAAATATAAACTGGTCAGCTTGTTCCGGCATAGCTTATGGTTTTCTTTACATGGCATAAGAATACACATCTTGTCAATCGATCAACTACTACAAAAAGATAATCATGTCGCTTTCTAGATACAATGGTAATCCCCCAACAAAATCCGTAGAAACACTTTCCCATGGTCTAGAAGGTACCGGCAATGGCGATACAATCCAAGCTTCCTATTGCTAGGCTTGCTTGTAGCACATAATGAACAACCTCTAATGAAATGTAACACTATCTACCATGCGAGGCCAATAACAATACCGCGTATGTGCCACCGTTTTGCTTACACCGAAATGACCAAAGCCGATAAGAGAAGAAATGAGCTTCTCTCATCATGCTTAATCTCTCTCCTCGTGGTATACATAACTTTCCCAAGTGAAACAACAAATTTTTATGCAAATGACAGTCATTCTCCTCAACATGATTCCCTTTACTCAAGTTAGCATACACCTCTTTAAAATCTTCATCTCGATGCATATTGTTCTATGTAGCTTTCATGCACAATAGAATCATTCTTAAGCAAAATACTAGCACTAATAATAGGCCTTGAAAGCATATCGCCAACTTTATTGAGAATACCTTTCTTGTACCTTATTACCAAGTGAAATTGTTATAGGAAACCCATCCATCCGAAATGTCATGACCGCTCGCAATTTACTTTGCGACCGCAAATACCGTAAAGGTCGTATGGTCGGTATGCACAATTGTTTCTTTGCCCAACAAATAGTGCTTCCACTTTTTGACACTTTGTACCAACGCATACAATTCCTTATCATATGTAGGATAATTCACAACAAGACCATTAAATGTCTCGTAATGAAAAGCGATAGGCTTACCATGTCGTAAGAGCACCGCACCCATGGCATAATCACTAGCATCCGTCTCAAATCTCGAATGGCTATCTCAAATCTAGTAATGCAAGAACCGGAGCTGAACTGATCTTTCTTTTCAAAGATTCGAAAGCTTTTTGTTGCTTACTTCCCCATTGGAAAGCACGCTTCACACTTGTCACCGCATGCATAGGAGTCGCTATGGCGTAAAAGTTAGCAATAAACTTTCTCCAATACCGAGTCAGCACCCAAAACTTCTTACCGTAATGGACTTGGGAGTAGGCCAATTCACAATAGCTTCTACTTTTGAAGGATCAATTCTCAAAGCACCTCCACCTACTATGTGTCCCAAATAAACCAAAGAAGTCTTTCACACTTTAACATCTTAAGAAATAAATCGATTTTTCTTCAAAACATCAAGTACTTTACCGACATGCATAACATGATCTTCTCTTGTCTTGCTGAAAATCAAGATGTCATCTAAGTAGACACAACAAAATCATCAAGAAAAGGACGTAAGACATCATCCATTACCCGCATGAAAGTTGTGTGCATTGCATAAACTAAACGGCATCACAAGCCACTCAAAGAGTCCTTGTTTGGTTTTAAAAGTCGTCTTCCAAATGTCGCTTTTCACTTACTTGGATGATAACCACTTTTAAGTCTAACTTAGTGAAATATCTTGCATCTTTCAGCCGATCTAACAAATCATCTATTCTTGGAAGTGGGTAACGATTCTTTACCGTTATCTTGTTCAAAGCTATGAAGTCAACACACATACGCTAAGTTTCATCTTTCTTCGTAATCAACACTATCGGTGACTCCACATGGCGAAGTGTTTGGCCTTATGAAACCCTTGTCCAACAACTCTTTAATTTGCTTCTTTATTTCAGCATTCTCCATAATAGACATGCGATACATGCCTATGTTAGGAAGAGGACAACTGATGTAAATGGATTTGGTGCCGAATCTCCTTTAGGAGGCAAACTCGTTGGTTCTCGAAACATCCATGATGTGCATCAACTACATCATATAAATCAGATTTAAGCTTTGCATCACAATTTTCAAATGACTCATGATTCACATCACCCTTTGGCTTGACCATAAGAAGTACAAAACTTTTGCTTGAATTGGACTAGCCTTTTTACCCCGTCCCGCATTTACCATTGCAACATTTGTCTTCTTGCGATGAGCCTCGACAATAAACTCCTTGCCATCTTTGAAAATATGATATTTGTTTTCATGGCGATAGAAGATCGTCTTCCGTCAAACAAGTAAGGACTTCCCAAAACAATACCAGATATATCAAGCTACACTCACATCAAGTTCAACTATGTCAATAAATTGTGCAAAGCATCGCAAAGCGCAATATGCCTCTCCTCGAGACTTGCAAGTTGGCATCCTTGCATATCCACCCAAGTGGATAAGGCTTCGGATGTGGAATGGTCTCAAGTTTAAGCCCTTGGACCAAGTCTTCAGATATGAGGTTAGCTTGTGACCCACCGTCAGTCAGCGTTGTGTCAATTTTGGCATGTTTTGACACTACCCTCACATGGAACAAGGCAATTCTTTCTTCCTCATTAGAGTTTGTGTATGACAGCTTTTCAAAGAACTAGCACTTGCTTGAGTTTCAATTTCCTTCCTTTCAAACTTTTCAAACCCATGGCTAGTAATTTTTGTTTCATCACCTAAATCTTGGGGTGTAGTTGTAGTAGCCGCATTTTTCTTCTTTCCCTTGTTTTTGTTAAACTCGGTTTCTTTTTTCAAGATGAAGTTTCCAACAGCTTTTCTCTTCATGGCCACTCTTGGAACAATGTTTACAAATGACCTTTTCACCTCTTGTTTGATAGATGCATTTTTCTTGCCTTTTTCCTTTGTTTTTCTCTTTGTTCTTTCCTTGAAAGTCTTGTTTCTACCTCATCAAAAGTATTATTTCTTCTAGCTTTCTAAATGTGTAGCTCACATACGTACTTCATCTAAGCCGGTAGGATTGAACATTAGGATAGTATGTTTACAGAATCGGGTAAACCTCCTATGTATTCAACAAGGTGTCTTGACTTTGTAAGTCTACTCCAAGTAGAAGTGCTCTCCTTCTAAACTCTTGGGTATAATCTGCACATTTTGACCCTTAAGTTGCCTAAAATTTTGCCAATTCATGATTGCTTTCCTCGAATATGAGAAAGAGGATACAAACTATTTCTTAATAGCCGTAATAAACTCATTCCAAGTTAGAGTTATCTTACCATGCTTTTTAATTTCTCCATGGTCTTCGTTTCCCCACCAAACCAAAGTCAAGCCCATCCATTCTCAAAGAGGCTAATTGGATTTTTGTTTCATCATCATGCAAATTCGTAATTCTGGGGAGCAGACTTCCACTGCCTAATCCGCCTATCCAATTTTTCCGCATTCACATCACCATTAAACATCGGCATGAACTCAAACTTCACATCAAGCTTTAACAAAGGATTTTTAAGAGATGTTTTTGTTTTGCGTGACCGATTAACATAAGTAGAAGAGGATGATGTGGAGGAAGAGGATGACGATGGAGATGAAGGATCACCATTTCCTCCATTCCCTTTCTTAGACTCATCTTTGTCTTTCTTCCTCCCGAAGAATCTCCTTCTTCTTTGGTTTCTAGACCCTTCTCCAAACAATCCCATCATTTCTCTCCCCGGTATAGGATCCCAACCATCTCTTACCATGTCCAAGAAAGCTTTCAAAGACTCTTTCTTCTTCCTTAGGGATCCATTTCCTCATGTACTTCTCCTTCTTAGAAGACATGTTTGTGGTCGATTCTAAGGCTATTGAGGATGAAATGGAAGGTGGATGTAATGGCACCTCAGGCCCTCCTTGGTTGAGGATTAATTTGTTCTCTAACCAATTGACTTTCCTCTTTGCAATTTCAGCCTTAGTAAGCATCAAATTTTGCGTATCAACACAATCTTCTTGCACAAATTTCTACAAACTCTTAAGCAAAACGTAGAGCTTTGATACCAACCTCGATCTCAAATTGTGAGAACAAAGTATTTTTTCATACAGAGATTGACAAGAAGTGGGCCTTTACCGGTTATTTCACCTTTACTAGAAAGGATGAAACCAAGTCAGTCTACAAACTAGCTTTGCCTAAAGAAATAAATTGTAAACATCAGAATAGATCCGATCAATGAAAGTATTTGTTTATGTGCAAAGTATTCATTAATCCAAATTTTATGTGAATAAGCAAGTTTAAGTATCCCGTAAAAATGAAGTAATGTGGTTTGAAGTGGAACTAATGAGTTTTGTTCATCGTATAAGGTCGCTTGGGAAAAGTGTACTTATGAAAAGTTACCGTTTAATGGTAGCAGTATAATTCGAAATATAATGCAGCAAAAATGCACAAGATAATAGTAAGAATTTGCTTGCCAGCTCACCCCTCTTCGTCACTCGTCGTCCAAAAGCCTCTAATTAGGCTTTTTCCTTTTTTCATTAATGCTCAAATTATGAATTACACTTCTGTGGTAGAAAGCCTCAAAAGGCAAAATAACTCGCAAATTCGGTAAACAGAAGGTTGAAATTAGTATAAATCGACTATTCATTCACCTCCAATGGATGAGTATAATCCAAAACAATTGATCTTTCATTAGGCCCCCGGTGGCTCCACAAATCCAAAATCGTCGGTAAAATCACCGATAGAGCACCTCGATGGCTCGCAACCTCGTCCCAACAGCTCCGTACGTTCACCCCAAAAAATCAAAAAAAAAAATTCGTCCCAAAAAGGACTTCTCTAGCCAAAGTTATGGCTAACCGAAGTTTGCCCGTCACCTAGAAAACTCAGCCTTCAACTGCTAATCCGCCAGATAGCTCAACAAAAATGGAATTAGGCGACGAAATTAGGTTCCGCCAAATTGACCGCTGTATTGTGGGAGGGGCTAACGAATAGCCCACGTGACCGCACCGATTGCATTATATTAAATAACTTTGAGTTAAAACCGCACATATTAAAGTTTCAAACCATAACTTATAACCGAACCTCGCTCCAAGCGCTATCTTCGCGGAACCACGACCCAAGTGAAATTTTAAGTTTAAATAACAATTCGCGCCAATGAATAACACGAACCACCGCCGCCGTAGCCCGTTGGCTCCGGCTCATCCGTTGTGTCCGCCCGACCCGGGTCGCAACCCCCGCCGCGCCAAGGACAAAAGTTTTAAAACGCCATTCCATTTGACCCTTGGGGCCACGTGGCGGCTCTTCTCGCTGGCCACGTGGTGCCCCGTAATTGGTTGCCACCGGAATATTCCGCAATACTGTGGAATATTCTTTTTTTAATGAAAATAATTTTTATAAAGACAAATTTGGCCATTTTTTAATTGAAATTGGCAAACTTCAAAGCCGAATATCTTCTTCATACGTGTCGGTTTCTTCGCGTCGTTCACGTTTCACAGATCAAGCCCGAGCTCTTCCGCTCGAATTCGGTTCGAACCAACTCGAGCAACTTTCATTTTTGAGCATTTTTCTACAAGGGACTTGACTCGATCGAAAAGGACTCAACGACTACCTACCTCGTGAAGACCAAAAGTGGGGCGCGTAGTGTCTAGTTAAAGGTGAATTCAAAACCGTTATACCGACAAAGCTCCTGTGAAAAATGGTAAAAGTGATGGTAAAGAGAAAAGTTCGAGTCAAAATGTATGAACTCGCTCACAAGAATATTTTCTTTTCACCGTCCGAAGAAATGTTCAAATGTTATTTAAGATTCCCGTATATTTCTCGAAATCTTGGGCACATCGCAGTCATGAAAGGGCTATAACTAGATGGCCATTATGCGGTAGATTACGATATTTCGAAATCTTTGTGCACATCCAAAAGAAAGTCATGAAAGGGCTATAACTATTATAATTGCATGTTCAAAATAGCAAGATCATGTGTCCATGTTGAAGGCATTCATTAAGTACAATGTATGACAAGGAAGTAATGGTAAAAACAAATAAGTGAGAATCACAACAAAAACAATATCCAAGTATCAAGTTATGCACAACAAAGAATAATGTTAAAGCCACACCTAGATAGAGAACAAAGGGTAACCACCATTTATCAAAACGACGCAGGGAAGAAACTATCAACAACCCTACTTGAATGGTTGCATCAATGGCTGTGGATTGCACGTTTTGTTGGCGTTCATCTCGTAGATTAAGGCGTAGAAATGTGAGTCACTTCCACGCGTTGGACAAATCCCTACGCTCATTCTCGCATTCTCCGCGTCAATAGTGGGAAGAATTGAAGAACGTTGCTCAGTGGTGTTTCGTATGTCATCCAACAAGAGTTGTTGTGGACACCTGGGACTACTTCCCATCCCGTGTATTCGTTGCCCATTACACCTTGAAATATCGCCTCATTTCTTCCCCGAGAGCAACCTGTTGGGAGTTATCTCAGCAGCAACGAAAGTGGTCTCGAGTATGAGGGATGGTTGGATTCCGAGGTTTCTTTTTAACCAATGTCTCCACACCGTTCGATCGTAGAGGAAGACAAAGGGGGCTATATTCACGGATCGTAAACCATGGATAAAATCACATCGCACCGATATTCATCCATACCTAATAGATCACGATGTGGCTACCACCGCAAGGATGGGAAACCGGAATATAATATAACGACGTCAGGTTCGGCGACGAGCCATCAAAGTTGGGAATGCGAAGAGGGAAATAGCGTTGCCTTCGTCCGAATGGGATGAATTTTCGCACCGATCGCACTCCTGCTAATCGTCAGATCGATTCGGCAAAATCTTGTTCAAAATTTTGTCGTTGGGTGAATTGTTGGATTTCGTACCTCCTCGCATGCATTTATAACACAATCAAGAAACTTTGGGCATCAGCTTGTTCATGTACTCAAATAATCCGCAAAGATTTTGAGATTTTGAGATTATTGACTCGCGCTTCACTCTCTACATTAGCCGTGGTGGCGGCACCACGATCCGTCTTCCACAGACAAATGGGGTACCGATTTATTATCGCATTTAGAGCATACAGATAAATGTTTTTTGTGCAAGACAATACCCACAATGGAGGAGTGTAGGTGAGACAATGCAACACGCCGTTAATATAGCACGACATTCTAGCATCGACTAGGCCTATTGGTTGATCCCTTCCTATGATTTCTCAAGAATGCCATTACCTTTTTTGTTCCAAGTTAACTCCATCTCCATCGGGTAAGCAAGAGTATATATATACACTAGGATTGGAGAGTCAACAAATTGTACAGTTGGAATCGATGCTTTTAAGAGATGCTTTGTTGAGAGACTCGTGAGTTTGAGATGTGATAGAGTATTTATATTGCAACAATCACCTAATAAGGAATGCTTTTGTTCTCGAATTTATTTTTTTTTATAATTGAGTTCGTTAAATGATTAAGAACCCACACATTGCCTTTGGCAAACGTTGAAATATAATGAACCACTAGTAGTGCTTTAACAATGGTCTTTTGGAAAGAATATCATGTTTTCATAAAGATTTCGTTGAAAATAATTGGCATATGTATTTTGCGGATTGAACCTCTGCAAGCTCATACATAGTAACACCCAAAGGAGGTACATCAACCTTTGAAGTCGTTGGGGATCGATTTGTTTGAAATCATCTCATCTTCAAAGGATCTTCTTCAATATGATAAGGTTTATCTCTCCATTATTAAATGTAATGTTTTGCATTGTTCTCATCATTTTGATCATGGTTTTCTTCCTTCACATCATCTTCATCCGAATCTGAAATTTCTCATAACTTGATCTTCCTAATGTAGTGATCTTTCATGAATATCTTCCGAATTCGAATCGATTGAATTGTTCGTTGATTTGGTGTCCAATATTTGGAACATTGGTTCTTGCATCGCATTAATCTTTGTCCTGAAAATGGCGTTTATCTTCTCGCATTGCTTTGTTATGATTGTCTATGGACTCACTATGGTTTTGCCAAATTTGTCTTTCTCTATCCAACTGTTGTGTCTTGAAGTTTTTTGATGTTGCCGAATTTCCCGTAACCTTATCCTCAAGATCGATTAGTCTTTTAAAGGAATTCATCGTAATTATTATTGATCTTACTCTCAAGATTGATCAACCTTATGTTGAAATCGACATCGACATTGATGAAGACATCGAGTGGTAGCGATTTCCAGGTACTGCAGACGGCAATGTACCAGGCGGTACCGCAGGGCAAAGTGGCGTAGGTGTTTTCTTCTGTGCGAGAAGATCGCCGCCTCTCGATACCAAATGGAGCAACAAAGTTTACATAGGCTTGTTGGCTTAACTGTGAACACACGAGGTATTCGTAATAATAATTTATTATATATAAAATGTATAAGTGATGATGATAAAAATGTTACAATGAGGTCTTTGCTTATATACCTATGCAGTGGCTCATGAATGGGCATGTCTTTTAGACATGCCCTTTCACTATCTTAATAACTACTTACATAATCCTTATTTAACTATTAATAAATATATTTATTATATTTGTTATGAATTATATTCATAGCACCACCCAACTCTATCCATGCTTTTGCGTTTCTAACACCTGGCCATCATGTCACCTACCACTCGACCGCCTCTTCCGCTTGTGCCCACATCTTTTAATCTTTGATTAATGAACTCAGCAAATGCATATTGTTGTTCTCGCACGTAGTGTCGGTCTTTTCTCACTTCCGAGTCTACCCCCGCGTTCAAACTTTCCTTTGTAACCGCCGTAAGACTCGGTCTTTTAAAAGATATTCCATTACCTTGGAAAAATTGTATCGCGTCCGCTTCTCTCGTCACATTTCGCATTCCAACGTTCTATGTTATAATCGCTTTTCCTCCGATGCGATTTTTACAAAGGAAAAGCCCATGTACCCGAACTTAAAAACCTTTAGACTTCAATGGTAACTTCCATTGCGTTCGCTCGTTATCGCATTTTCGCATTCTCGCATTCATAACATATTCATGAGCGCCATTCTCCCGAGCTTGCGATGTGAAGGTCCCATGTACCCGCACTTTAAATACTTTAGATTTGAGCTTCGAACTATATCGCATCCGTCCTCGCATCGCATTTTGCATTTCGTCATTTATAACATATTCCTTAGCGCCATTCCTTTCTCCCCGAGCTTGCAATGTGCGATGTGCGAGAGGGTCCCAAGGGACCTGACTTTAAATACTTTAGATTCGAGCTTCGAACCATATCGCATTTGGTCCTCATATCACATTTCGCATTTCAACATTTATAACATATTCTCCTTAGCGCCATTCCTCCCGAGCTATGGCGCGATGTGCGATAAAGAAAGGATGACGGGGCAAGTGGAGGTGGCCGATCGCAAATCGCAATCGGCGATATGAAACATTGTCGCATTTCTCGCATTTTCGGCATTTATAACATATTCCTCAGCGCCATTCTCCCGAGTTTTGTGATATGCGACTGTGCCTCTCATGCAATTGCGATTAAGCCTTCGAACACCGTTCAACACGTATATTTGCATGACTCGACCTCGACCGTGTGTACCGTTCGAACGCATCAACCAAATTTCGACTCCCCGAACTCTTATGCACGCGAATAAGTTCGACTTGGACTCATTTCTCGCACGCTTTTCTTCTTTTGTTGCTTCTCCTGCTTAGATTACACCTTCAATGTTGTTGCTTCCCCCGATTTTGGTTCAGGCAATATGTGATGATAAATCCTCGTTGAGCTTGTGGTTATCCTTTTGAGCATGTTGCGGTCTTCTTGAAATTTTAACAATCGTTCCTCAACAACCTTGAATTGCTCAAAACCTCTCTCGACTTTGAGCCGAGTCAAATTATGCTACCGTATACCATGTGAAAATTCGATGTCTCAATGAAGTTACTATAGTTAAATCGATATTATTTCTTCTATTTTTTAGAATTAATTAAACAAATTATTTGTAGTTTGGTCACTTTAAAATATCAACATATACTTGGTAGCCTTCACAAATCAAATATTGCGAGAATCGCTTGGAAAATACTAGCACACATATAAACACATCGACATGCTTATTTTGACAATCATTCTTAAAACCCAACTTGGGAAAACCTCAGCAAACAGATGAGGTTTCTTTATTAATCCTCAACAATAACTCATGTACAAATACTAGATAGCAAAAATAAAGGAAGAATCACCGAGAGAAATTTACTAATGAAATTCTCTCTCCACAACATTTTCCCCGACTCCCGAAGAGGCCCTCTATCCTTAGGCTAGACTCAATGCGTCATCCTCTTCACGTTAGACTACACGTTGTCGATGAATCGAGTCCTTCCTTTACGCTACCTCCTTTCCAAAATTCATCCCCGCAATCTTGAACGACCGTTGATGCCCTCTCTCTCTCACCGCAACTCACCCCGTGACTCAATTCTCTTCCACTAAGAAAAATCGATCCGCTTGGGAAATCGAGTATCTCGCACCGGTATGTTCTCCAAGTGCCTCATCGACTCCTTCTTATAATCTCTCGTTGATCTATCAACGACCATGATTAGATCTTAATCAATGGCTAAGATTAACTTGGACTCGATCCACGCCTTTATCTAGAAGATTCGCACCGATTTAATTAATACCTTAATTAATCACATTTTTCAAGTTTAGACTTACAAACACATTAAAAATTATTAATTTTTTAATTAAATCATCTCTAGGTGGAATTTTTCCCAAAAGATTTCTCGGGTGTTGGAGAATGGCGGTTCCTAGCCTCTCTCTCCGCAAAATATTGAGGCCAGAACACATCCGATGCTACAAAATCAGCATTCCCCTTGGGGGAGATGCGGGGACTCGCAGAGGCACAGGGGGGAAACATTTTCCTTAATGTGAGGGACGCAATTTCAAAAAAGGGGTTCTTGTGGTTATCCCCCTCGCAAAGTGGCCAGGTGTCCCCCTGCACTCTTTCTTGAAAAACCGTAATTTATGAATCGAGAAACTTAATATTCAACCCTAGGCCCTACTAATGTTATGCAATTAATGGTAATGTTAAATTCTTAAAGTAGAAGTGACATTCTCTTATTTTTCATTTTCATCATTTTACTTAAATTTTAAACATTACCATTCACCGACTCAAAATGTTTGAGAGGCATCGAGCTCATTGGAATTCATATGGAAAAATTAGAACTTTAGATCCCACTCAAAATCCACTTAATTAATAGTATTCAAAATTTCAAGATTGGGGGGATTGTAATGTTTGTATCGGATTATATCATGTATAGGGTCTCTGAACTAGCATTTAATCAAGATCAGAACCCTGCAGAACCCCTTTTAGGGGGGACATCCCCCTCAATTTTGTCAAATAACCCTTGAAATTTAAAAATTAACAATATATATATATCAACAAAAATTTTAAAAATAAAATTAAAACTAAAAAAAAATACATAACAAATATCAAAACATAAACTAATTTGCAATCCCCAACTCACCCATTTAACTTACCAACTTTACCTCTACTCAAAGTTACCACACCCAGGCTATCTAAATTACCTCGTTAATTGTTTCCCCTCCCCCTCCCCCGCGCACTCCTTCAATGCTCACCCGTCCATTTTTAATTTTCAATTTTAACTTTGGAGTCTTGAATCTAGATAAGCATGACCTTAGACTAGTTCTTTGAATCGCTACACTTTAATATTTTTGAGTTTGAGTTATATCACTCTACTGACCTCAAAATTTCTAAGTAAAACTTCAAAGATTCACTATAGTCTATTTTGGTTAGTACTAATTAGATCCTAGAATGATGATTGATGAATTTAAATTTTAAATCAATTTAGAATTCAGAATGATAAATGATAAATTTAAGTTCTAAATCAATATAGATTCTAGAACATGAATAAAGATCAATGTATTTCATTATTTAATTCAATTATGTGTGGATCAGTCGCATTTATGCTTTAATTATTGAATATGAATTTGAATATATATATATATATATACACCAACATCCCCCCCCCCCCCTAAATTTCCCCAAATTTTGAGGATACCCCACACGCTCCCCCTTGTGTCTCTCAGCACTTATCCCCCTCCCCATCCCCATCCCTAGGTCTTGGTGGGACACCGTCATTTATTGACATCTGCTCCATCTTCTAGTGATCAACCACAAATTGAGAGCTTATTCCACATATGCTGAGAGGCTTCGGCGCAGTGAATCGATATTATTTGGAGAGTTTCTAGGACAGCCATTTCAGCATTCTTGACATAGTCACTCACTTTATTGGCAGATTTCCTTGTTTGATGGGTACATTTTGTTGGAGATGTAATGCGTGGCATGGCCACCACCTTGTTTTTTTGGGCATTGTTTCAACTTTCACTTGTCATTTGAGCCAGTTAAGAGATATTATTTCTTTAATGTTTTTGTAGGAGAGATCTAGGATCTCATTCATGGTTTCTACTATATTACTGAGGAATTTTTGGACATTTTACTCTATATAAGACAAGCTGCTTCTCTTTTGTAATGGTTGTTGAAAGTGTGGTAAGCTTTTTAAGAGTTATTGTTGAAGATTAATTGAAGACTTTTTGGATTCATCATTATTGACGAGAGGTTTATGTTTTGAAGTTGGAACTTCTGTTATTGAATATTGATGTGGAAAAACACTTGCAAAGGACATTGTCTCATGGGCTATTTGTGACGTGTTACTCTATGCCAATATAGGTGTGATCTTTTTCCTCACTAATCTAGCTGGATGTCTTATGAATGAAGCTAACATTGTTTCATCTATCATTTTCTATAGTTGTTGTCAGATTTGTACTGTTGTATAAACACACCTTAAGAAACTTGTTCCAAGTTGCATCTCCTATAGAGTCATTTCAAGGAAAAATTTATGCTTAAATTTACAGCAATATTAGGCTGGCTGTAGCATTCATTTTGCACCTATGTTTTCCATAATAACTTGTTAAGAACAGCCATCAAAGACTGTCCTCTTCACCCCATATGTCCAATTTGATTTAGGCACTTGTCTTCCTTTCAAGCACTCCAAAAAGATACAAAATTTATCATTTATTTTCTTTATTTAAATCCAGAATTTAATGTTGAGAATAACATGAACCAGATTTGCCCCAAGTCTAAAAGGCCTCTCCAAGTCTTATTCATCCATTAGAACTTGTTGCCTTTAAGGATTCCCCTCTTGTGCTGCATGTACCGTACCTAAAGAAAGGAAGTAGCTACTCGTTGATTTATGGTAGCATCGGATGTGCTCTAGGCTTGTAATTTTGTATAGGCTAAGACACATGTATTCCATAAAACCCAGAAGTGGAAAATTCCACTTAGAGATGGTTTTAATTAAAATAATTAATCGTTTTTAATGTTTTCCTCAAGTCTAAACTTAGGGAAACCGATTAATTAAAAGGGATTAATTAAACAAAGTGTGAATCTTCTAGATAAAGTCATGGATCACCTCCAAGTTAATTCAGCTCCCCGATTATGTTTTAGACCTTGGTCGCTGAAGGTTCAACAAAGAATATGAGGGTGAGGCCTATGGAAAACACATTGTGACACTTGGAGCCATTGAGCATTTTTGAATTTGTGTGAGGAGACACAACTTTTGATCAAGAATCAAATCACTAGGGCAGGTTTGCTAAGTGATTGTGATTCAGTTGATCGTATCCGCAGAAGGGCGGTATAGAGATCGGGTCAGAGGACCAAGAGTACATTTCGCAGAGGCAAAGGTGACCCATAGAGAGACAACGCAGCTTTTCCGAAGAGGTGACGCACCCCGTAGGAAATCACGCAAATGTGCCGCAAGGTCTCTTGGAGTTAGTCCGGAGATAGCTAGAGGCCGGGGTTTCCCCCCGAGCCGTAGAGAGCAAAATCCAATCTCAATTTAGCTAGACTCGCTGCGGCAGCGGGGTGATGTGAAGCCGTTTTCGTCGACGCAGCTACGCAACTCTGCCGTAGGCAATCACGTAGGGAGGCGGGGCAGTGAGGGCTTCACCAGCCGATGTTTTAGATCAGTGAGGACTTGCGTAGTGAGGTATATTGTTATGAATCTTAATTCATAACTTAAGTATTAAATATAGTCATTAATAGAATAAATAGAAATAAATGTAATTACTAGTTAATCAAATAGTAATTATGTAATTAGTGATTAAGTTAGCTGAAAAGGCATGTCTAAAAGACATGGCTGTTCATGAAAAGGTACCTGCGTGGGTATAAAAGCAGGACCTCATTGTAAAATTTCAATCATGTTATATCTTATCAATAAAATATTATTATTATAAATACCCCGTGTATTTTTATAATTAAAGCCTTTTGCTATTAAATCTACAAATCTGCAAGTCTTCTGCTACAGTATTCAAATCATACGAATTCCGCTGCTACAGTGGTATCGGAGCCAAGTTGAGGACAAGTTGAAGCAATGGCACATAAAAATGTCCTACAGACCTACGAACGTAGTTTACAAGCTCGAGCACATTATTTACCATATAATGTGCCATTACGTGAAAAGCCCGAAATAATTAGAAAAATTCTAGAAAAGGTTGAGCACTTAGAGAAGTTATCTGCAGAATTTTCTGTAGATCTTAAAAAACTTTCTGCAGATTTTAAAAAAATTTCTCGTAATAGAAAAGAAAATCATGAGAAACAGAAAGATGAAAAATGTTGTAAAATTGAGAAAGCAGTTAGTTATGATAAAGGGAAATCGGTTAAAACGCCCATGGAAAAGTCAACTAAATATATTCCCCCACCAATGCGTAATAAAAGTAAAGAAGAAGGGAAATGTTGGAAATGTGGAGACATATACTTCGTAGGACATAAGTGTGCAATCCAAAAACTTTATAACTGTGAAACAGATTATAATGATGATGTAGATGTTAAAAGTAAAAATGATTCTACTAACCGGAAAATTATTAAAAAAGCTGGAAAAAGTAATGAACAGCAGAGTGTTTTATCCTCTGTTTTGAAGGAAACTTGTGAAGAACAAGAAAATGTTTTTGATAAAGAAACGATATCCAAGAAAAGAGAAATACATCCTTCATCAGGTTATGACTGTAATGATAGTGAATCATCAATTAAAAATGGATATGTGCCTTCTTCAGAGAATAAGAATGGGGTTGTTCTTGGGAACGCTTGGCAAAGGATATTGGCAGCAAAGCCAGACATAGAGGAATCCAGAGTGAAAGTTGATAATTTCCCCACTACACAGAACCCAAAGGATTTAACAAATATGATTAGTAGCCAACAAGTGGTTCATGAAAAACAAGTTATTCAGATTTCATACCATCATCATGAAAATATACCGTTTTTTGGTTTTCCTGAAAGGGGAAAGATATATGAAGTTGGAGAGCAGTCTGACGTGTGCCATTATGATGAAAAGGAAGAAGTAGAAACCATAGCTAATTCAGAAAAAATAGATAAAGAATGTACTCTGAAATACCTAGAAGGAAACAAGGAGCAAAGGGGAACTATCTCTAAATTGGATAAATCAGAGAAAAAATCATCCACTGATTATGGAAAGATTTACAGTGAAACAGATCTAAAAAACATTGATAAATGTGTCATTGAGAATTTGTGTGAGAAATTTACTTCTGAACATGCAGATCGAAGTAAGCAGTTAAGACTTTCCAGATCAAATTCAAACTTGATCAGGCAGTTTTTGATTCAAGTGCTTGTGCCTCATGTCATGAAACTCGGGCCACATTTCAGGGCTTCATTAGAGAGTGCCCAAGACCATGAAGGATCTGGAATGGGTCAAGAGGATGACAATGAGATAGTTAAAGGCAGGGCTCGCTTATTTTCAGAAATGAGAGATGCATATTCTGATATGATTGCTACTGGGTCTACAGAAGCAAAGATGATTGTAAAAGCCATTTCAGAAGTTACATCACATCCAGATTATGATATTGCTGCAATGACTTTCAACTTTTGGCATAACCTCCAAGTTATCTTAACAAAAAGGGATTATTATGCGGGAATTGAGAACGAAGCTGCCATCGATATTGAAAGGGAAAGGAAGTTGGCAGTTTTTCGTCCAGTATTTCATATTTTAGTGTCACTGGTTAGCTTCCGAGTAATATACCCCCAAGATTATAATCAATGGTCAACAGAAGATCTTTCTGATTTTAAACAAACAAGATTTGCTGTTGGAGAAGTGTTGACGGACGCTGCTTCAGTTTTGGGAGGAGATAATACGCTTCAACTTCTTCTATCAAATAATTTCTTCCAGGCTGCAAGCAATGCTGGAAGTGGTGGCGCGTGGGATTGGCGACCTACAGAAGCTGCATTGTTGTTTCATTCGAGCCAAACCGGAAATGCGAGGGGTTTTTGCAAATTAACGATACCAAACAGCGAATTTTCCCCGCAGGTCGCTTTCCACCTTCGATCCCCACTGATTCCCTGACAATTCGTAACGCTGTCAAGAGCAAACCCTACTGCCTTCAATGGGAACAGAGGTGGCAGGTTATGCGACACAACATTTAGTTGATACGACGTGTCCTTTTTAATCTGGGTATCTGGCTCGGTGCTTATAATCGAGGACACGATTACAATCTTAACATAAAATTCGGTGAACAGGGTTGCCCAACCGATACATCGTTAGTGAAACCGATATGGTGAAAAGAGTCGATCTAATTAAAACATAATCATAATTAAAAGTTATAATTTGTATGTATATATTATAATTATATAATTTATATATATATAAAAAATTATTATTATTTAATCTAAAAATAATAATAATATATATATATATATATATAAAATAAAAATTATTAATTTAATTAATTAAAAGTATTATTTAATTAATTAAATTAATGGGAAAAAAAAGGGAAAAAGAAAAAAAAAAAGAAAAAAGAAAAAGTACAAGAGAATTCTACAAAGAAAGTATTATTTAAAGACGTGTTTAGCAGATGGTTTCCAGTGAAGAAAATTGTCAGAAGTTAAGCTTTGAGGACAAAGCTTTCCGAGAAGGAGGCAATGTTATGAACCTAATTCATAACTTAAGTATTAAATATAGTCATTAATAGAATAAATAGAAATAAATGTAATTACTAGTTAATCAAATAGTAATTATGTAATTAGTGATTAAGTTAGCTGAAAAGGCATGTCTAAAAGACATGGCTGTTCATGAAAAGGTACCTGCGTGGGTATAAAAGCAGGACCTCATTGTAAAATTTCAATCATGTTATATCTTATCAATAAAATATTATTATTATAAATACCCCGTGTATTTTTATAATTAAAGCCTTTTGCTATTAAATCTACAAACTGCAAGCTCGCTACGTATTCAAAACATACCAACATAGTATATCTCACAATTATACTTGTTGTCTAAGATTTATCTTAAGGGTTTGCCGGATGTTGGCACCCTAGTTGTATTCAAGATTCTGCTACTTAATAATACAAACCCTCAAATCTGCTACACCGGTTTTCCCAAGTTGGGTTTTTCCAAGGACTTAATCCAAAAATAACTGTCACATGTGGATGCTTTTCATTGTATTTTGTTCAAATTGTTTCAGCACTTAGATTTATTTCCGCATCATTATTTGTGTAGACTGCTTCAAAAATTACTTTGATATTTCACAGTAATGAAATAATTATGAAACATAATACAAGAAGTAATTCAGATTTGTTGCAATAGGAATCCGGATCTAGGATTTTTCACACTACCAAGGTGACAGTGGGTAGAATTCCCATATTTACCCCTAGGGTTTCACCTATGGGTATTGCTTTACCAATGCGAGGGTTTGAGAGGTGATAACCCTAAAATGTGTCGTTTGGGCCCCAAATGAAGCATTTTATTTTCGTCATGCCTAATGGGTTTCAGTATTGGTCCGTAAAATGACCCTAACAAGTCCATAACTTTGAAACTTCAGCGCAAAAATTACAAAAAAGGATGACAAATTATATAGTGAACCATTTCAAATCAAGGAAGAAAACTTCCACTTCCAAGTTCCTGTTGAGATTCAACAAGATGATGAGCTTAGTGAAAAGAGTCGCCTTCACTAAGTGGGCCCGCAGGCTATTTTTGGCGCAAAGTCTATTTTTAGACATGTCGATCATATTCTATGAGTTGCAGGATGCTATTTGTGGATGGTTGGTCAAGTTGGAAAAATAGATGGACTTCTATTTTTAGACATATTGGGCGGAATCTATTTGTAGATTTCTAGTCTAAAAATAGATATGTCGAATATTATTAGCTTTTAATAATATTTGGACTCTAAACATTATCTTATTCTCTTGGAGCACTTCAGTTAAGTGCACAAATGTGGCACAGCAGCTGACAGATAGAATTACGCTATTCCTGAGGGTTTACTGGAGCTAATGCATGAGGACTTCAGTTAGAACTCATATGACAGAGTTTGGTGGAGTTGTATTCAGTTTAACTCAGTTAGACTCAGTTGAGCTAGTTGTATCTAGTCTAACTGATTGATACACTAGTGAGAGTGGTGTGAATTAATTCACTAAATAATAACTCATTAATCAACTGAAGAATACATTAGTTAACTACAGTGCATGGATAGTTTCAGTGGAGACCAGTGGAGAGGTAGGTGAAAGAGCAAGTGTGACTATAAGTTGTGACTATAGTGATGCATTGATTGCATCCAACACTCCGTGGAGATGTCAATGAGGATTGCGCAATGCAAGTTTGGTGGATTCGAGTTCATTCAGAGCCATTCTTCAGCAGGGGTTGCGCAGTAGAAGCAGGCTAGTAGGTGGCAGAGATCGGTACATGGATTTGCAAGATCTAGCCTGATTAGTGTGTAGCGATTGTATTGTACTGTGAGCTTGATATGATCAGCTTTGTATGAGGATTGTTACATGATATCTATGACATATATTATATACAGATAGTTGGGGTTTTTAGCTTCAGGCTTTCTCGTTAAACACTGTGTTCATATGTGTGAATTTTTATGGTTTCATGTGTGCATTGCAACTGATTTAATTTCCGCATGTGATAATCAATATTGGAATAGATTCTGCATTGTGCATGGAGTCAAATAGTGTGTGATCAGGAGAATCTTGGATATATAACACATAAGTTATATAATTTCTACATGGTATCAGAGCGATATTGATCAGATCATATTGCAATTATTGAAGCGGTTGAGTTTTGTGCTGGTGGAATTTGAATTTGCTGCAGTGTTTTCTTGGTGTCGAAGTTGAGCATTCATTGAAATGTCTTTCAACGGATTGCGATTGAAGTATGCCCTTGAGGGCAGCTCGAATTATATTGGATGGAAGGACAGGATGGAGGCGGTGCTGGATGATAATGGGTTGAAGGAGTTCATAGATGCAAAAATTCCAAAACCTGCTTCTAGCGATGCAGCCGCACTTGACGCATGGCAAAAGAAGACAACAAAATGTCGAAAGATTCTGTTGGAAGGTGTGAAGGATCACATAGTGTCCAGTCTTCATGGTAAAACTAGTCTATTCTTGATGTGGAAATTCACATAGTGTCCAGTCTTCATGGTAAAACTAGTCTATTCTTGATGTGGAAATCTTTGACAGACTTGTTCCAAAGTAGAATGTAATATCCCCAAAGGGAAATAACCAGTAATAAACAGAAATATGCCAGACAGATATAGAAAATACAATGCTGAACCCGATCATACACATAGAATGCCAGAAAACTGAGCCATTTTATTAATCTGAAAGTACATAGAGAGGAGTACAAGAAAATCAGAATAAATACACCTATCCTTGCCCTAGGCAAGTGGAGGCTCTTAAAATAACCAAACTCCTCAGGGCTGGAAACACTGAAAAACGCTGCCAAAACCCCTCACAAATACCCTGCTCATTAGATCAGCGTCCTTCCTGACTGGATCTGCGTCCTCTCTGCCCAGATCTGCTGGATCTGAGTCCTCCCTCTCCAGATCTGCGTCCTTCCAGGCTAGATCTGCTACTATCTCTCCAGATCTGCGTCCTCCTAGATCAGATCTACTGTTATCCCTTCAGATCTATGCTGGATCTGACAATATCTCTTCAGATCTGCAACCTCCAAGGCTGGATCTGATGTTATCTCTTCAGATCTAGGCTAGATCTGCCAATATCTCCTCAGATCTACAATCTCCCAAGCTGGATCTAGTGCTATACCTTCAGATCTGCACCATACAGAACTAGATCTGCAAATATCTGCTCAGATCTACAATCTCCAAGGCTGGATCTATCAATGTGCCTTCAGATCTGCGTCCTCCTCTTCCTGCTGGAACAGCGTCCTCACTCCCAGACTAATCTGCGTCCTTCCTCCTCCTGGAACAGCGTTTTCTTCTTCTCAGATCTGCGCAGCCACCAGAGGCTTCTTCCTCTCCAATTCTCCTGCTGAAAATGCTACCAAGTCCCACTGAAACTGAAGGGTGTTACTCAGAAAATAACCTTACTAGGGCGGGCACTCGAAGTCCCCCGAAGCTAAGGGTGAAACCAGAAATAACCTTACCAGGGCAGGCACTCGAAGTCCCCCGAGGCTAAGGGTGAGATCTCCGACCGGAGACACTCGGTTGCACTAAACAATGCTGCAGACCGACTAAACAACCGGCGTGCTGAAGCAGACAGAAGTCTAGCTCTCAATATCAATATAAAATCATGCATACCAAATGAAGTGGGAACCCCTCCTTTTATAATGCTAAACTCCCTCCAAAACCTTAACTGCGTCCTTCACCTTGCAGTTACCCTTGGGTCAGCGTGAGGCCTCCCCTCATATATGTGTGGACCCCCAAGGCCCCCTCTTTAAGTTATAACGTTAATCAACTAGGAAAACACTTTATTTTATAAAGTGAGGTGACTAAAGTGAGGTGACCCCTCTTATTTCTCACTTTATTTATTATTTCTAACTAAAGCGGCATGCATACCAAATGAAGTGGAAACCCCTCCTTTTATAATGCTAAACTCCCTCCAAAACCTTAACTGCGTCCTTCAATTTGCAGTTACCCTTGGGTCAGCGTGAGGCCTCCCCTCATATACGTGTGGACCCCCAAGGCCCCCTCTTTAAGTTATAACGTTAATCAACTAGGAAAACACTTTATTTTATAAAGTGAGGTGACTAAAGTGAGGTGACCCCTCTTATTTCTCACTTTATTTATTATTTCTAACTAAAGCGGCAAAATTAAACAGAAATGAAATATTCCAACTAGCAAGGCTAATTGGGAATATTACAGTCTCCCCCGGCAAAACGTTGCTTGTCCTCAAGCAACTGAAGTGATGGATGTTGTAAAGTCTGCTCGCTCTCCCAAGTGGCATCCTCATCCGGCAAAAATTGCTTGTTCTCAAGCAATGCTTGAACAAGCCTACTCTCTAGCTGATGCTCCCCGCCGATACTGCAAAATGTGCCTGGGTCCCACTGAAACCTCTCTGTCTCCTGCATCACCCCGATATGAAGGGATATCTCAATGCCAGGATCCCAAACTGGCCTCTCATGGTACCAGCCAATCAATAGTCCTCCCGGATCCCATCGCCACTGTGGCCAATAATCGCCCAAGTCCCATGACTCAGACTGCTCACTGCCTCTGGCTATGACTAAAGACCATGACTGCTGCTGCTCTGCATCTATGAATGTGTAAGTTGTCCCATCGACCGTGTACCAGCTCATCATCTCTCTCCACTCAAGGCATGAAGTGAGGAACATCTCTCTCATGTGGATCTTCCATCCCCAAGCAATCATCCAAACCAAATGAGCCACCTCCCGACAAGGCAACTCCTGAAAATCTCCTTCCACCTCAAGCTCCGGTAATGAAGGCGGGCTGAAAGTCTGATCTTGGGCTGCAAAATCATTGCCCTCCAATGGCAAAGTGAAGAACAATCCTCCAAGGAAGGTCCCTCCAACAACGAAGAACAAGCTGGCCCAAAACAATTCATCCATGAAGAATAGGACATGTGCTTCATGGATCATCCTAATGAGATGTTTGTTGAAGGTGTTACATGAGGATACCTGATGCAAACAATCCCTCACAAGGATACAGCGCAGTCTCATCCACTGCAACCTCAGAAGATCACATGGCAAGCAATGTACAAGATCCATCACATCTACTAATGGATAGTAAATGGCTGAATATGACAACAACATAGGGCCAAACACTTGCCCATGGCTGTACAATGGATGAATATCAATCTCATGGCCCACATCAAAAGAGAACACATACATAGCAGTGGTGGCCATGCCTCCTCCCATGCTCCCATTAGAACATGTAGTGCTGAAATTGTGAGAATTTTTCCCACTCACGGACACATCCAGCTCACGTGTCTCCCTCATAATCAAGCCTCCCATACAAGTCTGACATATATCAGCAAATGAAGACATGATCAGCAGAAAAATGAAGGAAACGCTGAAGGTTACATGTGATGAAAAGAGGTACCAACAGCTTCCCCAACAAGTACAGCGCAGTTTTACAAGTTGCTGCTTGATAAGAGTACAAGGCAAAATGTTTATGTTACCCATGCATGTCTTCATATGATATATGATATAGTGCTGCAAATGAACATACATGTGATGATAAAACATTTGCCCAAGGCCATAAAAGAGATGGCTGCCTCCATCATGTAGATTGGCCCAATACAACTCATGGAGCAATGTGACAAGCTTGCTCTCTTGTGAAGCAATGCACTGCATAGGAATGGCAAAAGTGTGCAAATCAATGAATGTATAGACAAAACCCTCACCATATGCTGGAAGTAAGATGGTACATGGGTCCATGAATGAGTCCTCCATAAAGTGTTGACCTGCTATGAAGAAGACTGAACCATGTGCTGCAAGAAGATAATCCTCCTTATGCTTGGAAACCCAAGTCAAGAAGAATATGCCATAGATGTCTCTATCATCATTACTTCTTGTAAGTGCAACAAATATGAAGTGATCCTGGGACCTATGGGTTATAGATCCACCATATCTCTGCTGCGCACACTTCATCCATAATGTTCGGTTCCAAGGTGCCAATGCTGTGAGCTCATGCAAATAAGCTCCTGTCAATACAAGACTCTGTTCTTTGACATGCTCCTTGCCAAAGATTCCTCTAATAATGCTGCAATAAATATGGAATTCTTTCCAAGATGGAAGTGCTTCCCAATCATCATCAAAGACCAAGGAGATAGTGTCATCCCCTCTTCCTGCAACATCATACAAAGTGTGAGAGCAAATCTGCCCTTGCTCTCCAAGGAACAAACCAAGCAACAAGACATTGCGTTGCCTCTCCATACCTCCATCAAACAACTCATGTGATGAAGACACAATGAATGATATGAGTAACACATCAACACTATGCATCCATACTCTATGCTGCTCAATGATGCAAGTATCCATCCATCTTTTCCCCATCCCCCTACTCTTAGGAAGAGTGTTTGCCAAGTGATGGCCAAACTCTTTCAAGAGTAACCAGCGCAGCCAAGCCTCCTGCTGCCTGGTGTCATAGATCTGCAAATAGCCTCCTAGCTCCTTGCTCATCAACCACATCCACTCAATACATTGTGGATGCCTCCTTCTCCTCATCCTGGTACTCCTCCCATGAGGGCTACCATCCTCCCAAATCAAGTTGCTGATTTTGCACTTCGTGGGATTTTGGAATATAAACTTCTCAAGGATCAATGAGACCCTATCAAGAATCAAATAGGTGGTAGGCAAAAACCTCCCATCATGATGTGTGTGGCTCAAGGAATGTCCAACACAAGCATGAGAGGTGTTATCCATCCGAAGATGTCCCCCATCTTCTATCTGCTCTTGTGAGAAGGGAAGAAAGTCATCGCACCCCATGGTGTGTCGAAGTGCATCTCCAGTGAGATCTCTCCTTGAGACCTCCCCTTCATCCATCGCCTGCTCCACCGAGTACCAACTCAAAATCTCTCGCCATCCAATCTCAACACGTGGCTGCTGTACCCTGTGCAACTCTGATCGTCTCATACCACTATCCAAGTCAACATATGAGACCTGACTAGGTGGCTCTGCCTCTCTCTCTCCAACGGGAAGAGATGACCCAACAACGCTACTAGTCCCATCCATGCATACCTGAAGGGGAATGATCTGATGCTGCAATGTGCCCTCAGGTTGTACCATCAGGGAATCCAGCTGTTCCCCAATGCGGACCAACTTGGCCGCCGACCTGGCACGAGTCACTCTCATAACCTCCAGCTCCTGGTCCTGCAACAAAATGGTCTCCCGTACTGGCGCGGCCTTCTCTCTCAAAACTCGAAGGTCTGTCCGAAGCCGATGATACCGCTGTCTGCGATCATCGTCCAATACCTCTGTATCTGCTAGTGTCTCATCGATAGTGGATATATCTCCTGATACCTCACCCATCTGTCGTGTGCCGCTACCACCCGAAGACTCGGACATGGCTCCAGTCATCACCTCAGTGGATGGCTCTACCGGGGTAGGCTCTATCTCCTCCACTACGATATCAACCGGCACGGTCAAGGAGGGCTCTAATGATGGTGAGTCCTGTGTCACACTAGGTGTATCCTCGAGCTCCCTGCAATCCTGTGTGTCCTCATCCTCCAAGTGCGAGGTGACCATTTTAATGGTTTTCCTCTCCGATACTCGGTCAAACTGGAAAGAGGTATCCATCTTGTCCACCCAAGCTTTTTCTGAGCGCCTGGATGACCCGTCAAATGTCGGTAGATGGAATCTGTCCACTGTGCGCTGTAAGCCCCTATCATGTGAGTGCTTGTTCCCTCTGTGAAAGTTGTGAGGTCTACTATCACGCTGGAGCTGAACATAATCTCTACTAGCTGTGCGGTGGTCATCACGGTGGTATCCGTGCCCCTTGTGCTGGTGCTGCTCAGGGGGTTTAATGCCATAACGGACCTCTACGGCTGCGAGCCTCTGTGACACATCCTGCATGTGATGGATGAGTGCATCCAGCTTCCCACCTACGTCTGCCATCGGGTCCCACTGCTCTGTGTCCCTCACAGGCTCCTCAGAAACTGCACGGCTGCTGCAAAACCATACTGCTGCTTAACTTCGACATCTGATTTACCCATTGAAAACTACTCAGAAGATTCCAGGAATTTGGGAAGGTGATCCTTGTCCAAAACCCAGAAAAACCCAGAAAACGTTTTTCCTAATTCCAAACTTCAAAATTTGACCCTTTTTATTTTGGCCCTTTTCCCAACTGCGTTTCTGATATTGCACTGCTATTCATCTGTATGATCTCTTTTCTGATGTCATAGACCACAGGCTGAGCCAGAATTATGCTCTGATACCACTGTAATATCCCCAAAGAGAAATAACCAGTAATAAACAGAAATATGCCAGACAGATATAGAAAATACAATGCTGAACCCGATCATACACATAGAATGCCAGAAAACTGAGCCATTTTATTAATCTGAAAGTACATAGAGAGGAGTACAAGAAAATCAGAATAAATACACCTATCCTTGCCCTAGGCAAGTGGAGGCTCTCACAGACAAATAATGGCTGCTACAGAAACTACATCCCAGCTGCTGGAAGAAACTGAAGCTAGGGGCTGATCCCCTTGCCGGAATGAGCTAAAAATATACAGATCACCTATACTCGCTGCTCCGGACAAAACCCAGAAACCATTTACCAAACGGACCACCTCCGAAAATCGCCCCCAGAAACCCTCCTCCCTCACAAAGAGCGCATGTGACCGCCTCGAAGCAGCGAAGCTCCTGATACGGCGAGAAAATTTGAATCCTCTGCAAATCCCTCCAGATAAGATAGCCAAACTCCTCAAATTTTAGGCTCTTCAGCATTTTAAAACCCTCACAAATACCACTCATTAGATCGGCGTCAGCCTTCTGGCCGGATCTCGTCCTCTACTGCCCGGTCTCCACGGATCCCGTCCCTGTCTCTCAGATCTTGCGTCCTTCCGGAGCTAGATCTTTCGTATCTCAGTCCACCGTCCTCCTCGGTCGGATCATTATCTCGCCCGGATCTATGTTGGATGCGACGGTATCTCTTCGGATGCACGGCCTCCCGGGCTGGATCGATGTTATCTCTTGAGATCTAGGCTCGTCTGCCAGATATCTCTTCGGATCCGCAATCTCCCAAGTGGATCCTAATGCTACCCCCTCCCGGATGCCGGCCTACGGGAACCCCGGATGCGCAAATATCTGCTGGATCTATCAATGTGCCTTCCTCCTCCTGGTACAGCGTTTTCCCTGCTCAGATCTGGACTGCGTCCTCCCTGGAACAGCGTCCTCACTCTCCAAGGCTGATCAGCGTCCTCTTTCTCCTGGAACAGCGTCCTCTTCTTCTCAGATCTGCGCAGCCACAAGAGGCTTCTTCCTCTCCAATTCTCCTGCTGAAAATGCTACCAAGTCCCACTGAAACTGAAGGGTGTTACTCAAGAAATAACCTTACTAGGGCAGGCACTCGAAGTCCCCCGAAGCTAAGGGTGAAACCAGAAAGAACCTTACCAGGGCAGGCACTCGAAGTCCCCCGAGGCTAAGGGTGAGATCTCCGACCGGAGACACTCGGTTGCACTAAACAGTGCTGCAGACCGACTAAACAACCGACGTGCTGAAGCAGACAGAAGTCTAGCTCTCAATATCAATATCAAATCAAGCATACCAAATGAAGTGGAAACCCCTCCTTTTATAATGCTAAACTCCCCCCAAAACCTTAACTGCGTCCTTCACCTTGCAGTTACCCTTGGGTCAGCGTGAGGCCTCCCCTCATATACGTGTGGACCCCCAAGGCCCCCTCTTTAAGTTACAACGTCAATCAACTAGGAAAGCACTTTATTTTATAAAGTGAGATGACTAAAGTGAGGTGACCCCTCTTATTCCTCACTTTATTTATTATTTCTAGCTAAAGCGGCAAAATAAAGCAAAAAATGAAATATTCCAATTAGCAAAGCTAATTGGGAATATTATGCGTACTCTAAGTCAAAAGTTAATCTTAGCCATTGATTAGAGATCTAATCTGAGCCGTTGAAGTTTAAACGGGAAGACTATAAGAATGGCTTGAAGGGTCATTTGGAAAATATATTTGGCAGAGATCAGAAATCGATATCTTTAGTGAGCAGTGCTTAGGAAGATAATTTGATTGTGAGATCTTTTGCAGAGAGGGGCAGTAATTCCGGTTGGAAGGATTCCTGAGCCGGAGAGTGCATAACAACAGAGACAGAGAGAGCCACAGTAGTAGCGCAGAGCCAGTGACGCAGTGCTTTCACAGTCACTGTGCAAAAGGTGAAGGGAAGTCGTTTTCTTGCCGAGGAGACAACGTTGGGCCAGTGCCAGATCCTAGAGGCCAGAAGTCTTCAGTTTCTGGCCAACATAGAGACTAGCACAAAGACAGAGGGAAACCATCGTTGTGACGCAGAGACTGCGTAGAGTGACGCAGTCACTGCCCAGAGGCAGCACAGGGCAGTGTAGTTTTGGCGCTGATCAGTGCCAGGTTCTCGTGGAGGAGTGAGGTTTGTCTCACAAGTTCTCTTCTGTCAGTTTCTATGTATGATTTGACGGATGTTTCAATCATAGATTTGTACTCATAAATATTTACTGCATAATATACAAATCCTTGACTATTGCACCGGTTTTCCCGCATTGGGTTTTCCCGGGGACATTGGTCCAAAAATAACTGTGTCAAATGTGTGTGTGATCTATTCTTGTTCAGTTTTGTTTTCGCACTTGTATTTCTTTCACAATTTATTTGTGCAGGTTGCAGTGTGATGTATTCAGTGTTTGCCGTATTAAACTGCAAATAGATTGTTAAGTTAAAATTAACGGTTAGGTGAATATCTTCGAGTTGCTGCAATAGGATTCCAGAGGTTAACGGAATTTTCACAGGGGGCTCGTATAGGGGCCCTAGAAAACAGGGTGATGGCCATGATGATAGGGGGTAGAGCTCATGTTGGCTTTTTCCCACATGCTAAATGTGTATGTCCCGACCATCTTTTGCATTTCGTGGTACATTTCTTGTTGAGAGTGGCCAAATTATGCTTTTTACTTTCTTTTTAGTTGTATCAACCTCCGGGGCATCGTCTAGGCCCGACCCAAAGTGTGGACAAGGGGAGGGGGAGGATAACTCCTTGTGGACTCACTGGAGAAATGTGGACCCGAATGGGAAACATGTGAAAAGGGGTTATAAGGAGTGGAGGGGAGTGATGTGTGTGGTGTCAGGAAGCAGGACCACACAACCAAAATCGAGATTTCCCATGTAGTGCCACTCCTAAAGCTAGTATCCAATAAAGGAGATCCCACAGGACTAGGATACAAGAGTAACAATCAAGTTGGATAAGGGGACAAGAGTACAAACCAAGCCCATTCTTTCCACTGAATCCCCCCACTAATCCATGCCCATAAGTGTCCATGATAAGTAAGCAAAAATATCCAACTACATAATGAAAGGCATACCTTCGGGTTTGGAAGGCCCACCTTCAAACATAGGATCATAACAGATGGGTGAGGGAGCACAATGGCTGGCTCAGGTGGCGGACATGGTGGCGCATCGAGCTATCTAGTGGATGTTGGCTGTCGGCTTAAGACAATCTAGGAGAAAATTTTCTCCTATGGGTGTCACCCACAAGTGGTGTGTAACAGGCCATACACGAACCTTCCTATCTACAAATGCAACTTTGTAAACTCTATCCTCCAATGTTGAAATAAAGAGCAGGTTCTTCTTCAACCTTGGTACAAATAATACATCTCTCATGTGTAGAGAATCTCGAGACTCCAGTTGAAATGATGATGTGCCAACTCCTTTCACTGCATACTTGGCATTATCTCCAAGTTCCACCTGCAATGCTGAACCCTTTTTTGTCAAATTTCTGAGAGAATCTTGTGAACTTGTCATGTGCCTTGAAGCACCACTGTCTACTTACCAAATATCACTACTGTCTATAATAGTGTCTGTAAGAGTGGAGACAAAGAAATATTTTTTCCGAAGTTCATATAGAATCTCATCAAGTTTAGATTACTTTGACCTCTTTTGTGATAGGTTTTCATCATTAACAACATCAACTGTTGATGCATGTTGCTTTCCCTTCCTTTTCTTCTGAGGAAACTGGGATGCATAGAGACCAAATGTATGACACTTGAAGCATATGAATTTTGAAAGATTCTTCTTTTTCTGATCTTGAATTAGAGCTGATCTTCCACCTATATTCTTCTTATCAAAGTTTCTTCTTCCTTTTCCTTTCCTTGCATAAGTTGCAATGGCTTGAGTTTCTTCATGTT
Source organism: Pinus albicaulis (assembly GCA_034641835.2). Lineage (NCBI taxonomy): Eukaryota > Viridiplantae > Streptophyta > Pinopsida > Pinales > Pinaceae > Pinus > Pinus albicaulis. Next base: position 505,906,849 of record CM076571.1, read on the forward strand.
GAGGTCTCTGCAAGCTGATCTTGGATAACAATCTTGTTAATTTTAGTTAACAATGGTAGGTTCTCTTCTTATCACAATTACTTCAATGTTCTTTAGCAGCCCAATGACAATTTCCAATTTTGTTTCCCAATAAAAATCACATTAACCATAAATCACATTGACAGTAACTGTAGATAGAACATAAATAACAAAAATGCAGAAGACAAGCCAAGACAAGAGGACACCAGATTTGGCGGATGCCAGGGAAAAACCCCAAGATGGGGAAAACCCTTTGATCAATTCTTCTTATTATTATATCAAATGTTTAGCAGAGAGAGAGAGAGTACAAAAGTCAAAATTGACATGCTAAATAAAGTCAAAACAACCCTGACAAATCTGCAGTCAACATCAGTAAAATTTTGCCCTAACCAGAAAGTCAATAGTGTTCAACGCATCAACAAACAATCCTCTTTGAAGCTTGGTCAAAGGAAGTCAAACTCAACTTTTAGAAGTGGTCAAAGTCAGCCCAAAACAATCTTGAAAACAACGATCAAACTTGGTCAAATTCTGCACTTCAAGTTTGCGGTCAACTTTGTGGTCAACCTCGATCAATGTGCCTAGAATACCTCGATTTTTGTGCCAATAGAAGCAACTTTCCAAAACCAAAATATTGACCCAAAAATCACAGTCAAATTGTTGGTTAAAGTGCCTCGTCAATGCTAGTAAAACCTGCAACTGAAGTCCGAAATTTCAGCCCTGTAATTTGTCTTGAAATTCATCCTTCTTGCCACATGTGTGAGAGAAAAGATATGCCGAATAAACTGTACGAACCAATTAGAGAAGGAGAGAGAAGATGTGTGTGATGATGTGATGCCAAATGAGGTTTGAGGTCTCTTATATTTATACAAGTCATTGGGGCTCAAGTGACACGTCCATTGGGCTTGATGAGCCTACATGATGATTTGGCCGACCTTGACAATTTGCACATGTGAGGGCATGAATTCGAAATCACATTTCTACTGGTCCAAATTTGATGATCTTTAGGTCGATTTTGGTCCTCTCGAAAAGAGGAATTCAATGCAATAATCATCTCTGTCAAATGAGCTGTCTAAAGTGGAATTTTGCCCTAGTTGCCAATTTTAACTCTCCCTCTCAACCAGGGAGAATTCCACTTGGCAATCCATCCATCATCATGCCATCCTGTCATCATGTACCATCTCTACATCCATGTCAACTCTGCTGAGCACTGATGTAATAATGAAGAAGAATCAATCGAGAGTGAGTCACAAGACCTTGCCACTCTCCACTGATCGAAGTCAGTCTAGGGGTAGAACCCTAATTGGATTTGATCCTGAATGATCAAGTTGTTGAACATCATGATCCTAGACATAGGGAGTATGGCAGTACACGGTGTGTCCATCTGTAGTGTTATGGTCCCTATCCACTTTTCCCACATTGGCCAGATGAGAGGTACTTCCCATGAGTCCCAGAATACATGGGTAGGATGTATGCTGGAGAAGGTGAACCACTCATCCTGCTCATATGCCATAGGAGAAGGTGAACCACTCATCATATGCATATATCATCAATTGTAGGGGAAGGTGAACCACTCTCCCTACACACACGTGTCATCAATCGCAGGGGAAGATGAACCACTCACCCTACACACATGTCAACCATCACGAGGTATGACAGGGGAAGGTGAACCACTCACCCTGTAAACAACGCAGTGCACACCTATAGCGAAAGGTGAATCACTCACCCTATGGTCGCTCGTAGCTCCAAGAAGTACCCCAAGCCCCCAGGAGCTCTCAGAGCTCAATGTCCAACTCAAGCGGGACCGTCATGGGAGGGTCCTTCCACGACTCCAAGTCTCTCTTGGAAGGCTAAGAATTTGACCGTCCCTAAGGGCTTCGCGAGGACGTCTGCAACCTGCTCATCGGTCCCGATGTGTTGGATCCTTATTTCTCCCCGTTGTACCATATCCCGGATAAAGTGGTACCTGATATCAATGTGCTTGGAGCAGTCGTGGACCACAAGATTCTCTGAAAGGTGAATCCCACTCTGGTTTTCATAATATATCATTGTGGTATCCATCACGTGCTCAAATAGCTCACTGAAGAGCTTCCTCAAACATATAGGTTCACAACAAGCCATACTAGCAGCAATGTATTCGGCCTTGGCGGTGCTTAAAGCAACCGATTTTTGCTTCTTGCTCATCCAAGAAAACGAAGTAGACCCCAAAGAGAAGCAACATCTTGACGTGCTCTTTCTATCCACCACACTGCCAACCCATTCAACATCAGAATATCCATGTAGCCTCAAATTCCCAGTAGTGTATCTGAACCCATAGTTGATTATGCCACGCAGATATCTCAAGAGGTTCTTAGCCGCAATCCAATGTATGTGATGAGGTTCAACCATAAATTGACTCAAACTATTCATAGCGAGGCATATGTCTGGTCAAGAGTTTACTAAGAACATCAGGCCCCTCATAGGTTGTCGATACTTGGAAGGTTTTGCCAATACGAGCCCAACAACACTTCCACATAGCTTCTTGAAGTTGAGTTCCATCGAAGTAGACATAGACTTGCAATCGACCGTCCCACATCTCTCTAGTAGCTTCACAATGTACTTTCCCTGAGAAGGAAAATCTCACCTGGCTTTTGGTAGACCTCCGGGCCTAGGAAGTAATGCATCAGACCTAGGTCCTTCATCTCGAACTTAGAAGTCAACTCCCTCTTGCATTAATAAATGGGAGGGTCCACACCAATTAGAAAGAGATCATCAACATAAATGACCAAAATAAGAGGCATGTCCTTTTCAACCTTGAAGTATAAGTTGTTGATTTGGGGTAGCATCGGATGTGCTCTAAGTCTCAAATTTTGTGAAGAGGCTTAGACACATGTCTTCCAGATAACCTAGAAATCGTTTGGTGAAATTCCACTCAGATTGTATTCTATAGAAATAATTAATTATTTTTAAAGGGACCCTAAGTCTAAACTTAGGAAAATAAAATAATTAAAGTGTATTAATAGAATATGCATGAGAATAATCTAGAAGAATCTAGACACACAGAATCTAGAGATCGATTTTTTCTGATGGAGCAAGTGCTCGGACGAAAATCAGCTAACTGATTCTTGATTGCAGTGAGGGGCATATTTCCGGTTGGAAGGTTTCCTGAGCCGGAGAGTGCATAGGAGCAGAGACAGAGAGAGCCACAACTTCAGCGCAACGACAGTGACACAATGCCTACACAGTCACTGCGCAGAGCCAGAGGGAAAGTCGTTTTCTTGTCGAGGAGACAACGCAGAGCCAGTATCAGACTCTGAGGAGATTTCCCTAAGGCTCAGTTTCCAGCGAACAGTGAGACCAGCGCAAAGGCAGAAGGGTAACCCGTAGTTGTGACGCAGTCACTGCGCAAACACAACATAGGGCAGTCTAGCCTTGGTGTAGATTAGTGCCAGTTTTTCCATGGAGGAGTGAGGTTTGTCTCATGAGATCTCTTCTGTTAATTTTGCTGTATGATTTGACAGTCTCGTCAATCATAGATTTGTACTTAGAATTTACTGCATAATAACATAAACCCTCAGATCTGCTGCATCGGTTTGCTTGCATTGGGTTTTCCCAGGGACATTAGTCCAAAAATAATTGCGTCGGATGGTTGTGTGATCTATGTGTGTTCAAATTTTTTCCGCACTTGTATTTCTTCTGCAGTTTAATTGTGTAGGCTGTAGTGAATGGATTTCGATATTTGCTTGTAGAACATGGTAAATAATTTGTTGAGTAAAATAACAAATAGAAGACTTTCCATCAGTTGTTGCAGTAGGATTCCAGGTAACATGATTTTTCACATGGTTTCAGAGCTTGTTTAAGCTGAGTGCAGGCGAGACAAAGAAAAAATCCAACAGATCCAGCGTTTGTGAAGCCGGGATCAAAGAGCTACAGAAGCAGCAGATCGATCTCCCGGAAGATTGCACAGTCCAAGCCAAGAGGGCTAGTTGCTGCAAGGAAATCTCTCTCGGAGTGAGCTGACATAGAGGTAGGATTTTCCAGATCGCAGTTTGTCCACGACAGAGGGTGCAACGCAGCAGATCAATGCAGATCAGCAGCTAGAGGGATGTAGTTGACTGTGCAACAGTGATTGCTGGTACAAAGCGTCAGGAAGCATAGCAGAAACACAAACTTTGGGATTTTCTAACCTCAATGAGTTTCTGGGTCGAGAAACTCATATTCCTCGTGTTGTAGCAGCAGATTTTGTGGCTTGCTCCATCAGGAGTGCGTAAAGCCAGTTGCGCGGAGGGTGAGAGGCAGCAGGTCGACAACAGTTGGGTGAGATGGCAACTAGCGGATTGTGTGACTAGCACTGGCTGGAGGGTGCCTCCAACTATGTTATATAGAAGGCAAGGATCTCCTTCCTTCTAGATGAACATGACCTCAAGCACTTTATCGACAGTGCTCAGGCTGAACCGGTGGATGCAGCACCATTACAGGCCTTCAAGAAGAATATGGCAATGGCCAAGCGATTGATCCTTGACGGAGTGAAGGATCATATAGTTTCACACATCTCAAGCAAAGGGATAACCAAGGAGATGTGGGATGGGTTGGCAACGTTATATGAGGGGTCTTCCGAGTAGCAGAAGATGTTTCTGGAGGAGAAAATGCGGATCACCAGGATGCAGAAGGGAGAGCGCATTGACCCATTCCTGTCTCCACTTTAGGAAAACCGAGATCAGTTGGCAGCGGTAGGAGCAACTTCTAAGGCCACAAAGATGGTTAGATTGGCCCTCAACTTAGTGTCCGAGGATTACCAAGTTTTTGTCCAGAGCATCCTGGGCAGAGAGAACTTGCCGGACTGGGAGTCAACGTGGGCAGCTCTTCAGCATGAAGAGATTTAGAGAGACTTACTCAAGTGTCAACTTGAGGGTGGCAACAACAGCGGTTCGAAGATGAAGGAGGAGGAGGATGAGAATCTGACCCTTGCATCAAAAGGGAAGCAAGAGCAACGCAAAAGGAAGAAGGATCTATCAAAAATCAAATGTTTCCGGTGTGGCGAGATGGGACATTACGTCACACAGTGTCCTCTCAAAAGGACAAGGATGAGAAACATGATCCTCAAGCCAGAGCTGCGAGGATAGAGGAGGAGGAGTTTGCTATGATAGCTCATATACCTCCAGGAGGGAGGTGGGATGATTTGGAGTTGTAGACCCAGAGATCTACAAGACTGGGTAGGATCCTTGAGGAGTCCACCTCTCAGATCATCACCTTGCTACGGGAGCCCAAATCAGAAGTAGCAGGATGGACGGGTGCCTGTTGGTGCAGAGGAGTGCATAAGTGACAGTATAGTGGTTAGCAACACCAGAGTCTGAGCAGCAACAATGCAACAACTTTAGAGGAGCAGCACTAAGGCTAGCAACAGTCAGATCTTTATCACTGAGATGCAGTATACTTGTCCAAATTTTGGATGGTTTTCAGTTGTAGAAAGCAACTGTGATGCAGTGCAGTAGCAGTTGGTAGTGGCAGAGTCAGTAGCAGCATGGATGCAGAATTCAGAGGGAGTTGCAGTACGGATGCAGTGTTGACAGCGGCAATATCGACAACAGTACAGATGCAACATTTGCTCTGTGAGTTTGATGGACAGAGTGTCAGACATCAACAGCGCAAAGGGAGGTGCTTCAATGTCAGAATAGTGTGCCTCTTAAGCCTGCACACATGAGTCTTCTGATCATGTGTCTCGAAGCCTTCTGATTGTTCAATATACACCTCTTCTTCTATGACCGCATTCAGGAACAGAGTCTTGATGTCCATCTGGTGAATCTCCCGTCCCATCTACGTAGCAAGGGATATCACGGATCTAATGGAGGTATTCCTGGCTACTGGGGCGAAGGTTTCTTCATAATCTATCCCTTCCTTCTGAGCATAACCCTTAGCCACAAACCTGGCTTTAAATTTTTCAATGCTGCCATCTGCTGTATACTTGATCTTGTAGATCCACCTTGAACCTACAACTGATCTATCCTGAGGTCTGGGGACCACCTCCCAGACATCATTCGTCATGATGGAACTGTACTCTTCCACCATTGTGTCTACCCATACCTGGTGCTGAGCTGCTTCCCGAAAACTAGAAGGTTCCCTTGGTACCTCTCACGCTGCTTGTGCTGTCTCTTCACATCTCGGGGGGCTCCGACAAATTCTTCTGTGCCCCTCAGAATTTGTCGTAGTTCCCTACTCATTCTCCAACTGTTAGTGGGCGGATTTACCTGCTCTCCCTCCTGCAAGTCCTCGGGAGAAGTGCTCCTTGGGTCCCCATGCCTTGGAGAGGCAGTTGAATTATCTACCGCAGGTTGTTGAGGTAGAACAACAGATCCTCCTCAAACTGCGTAGTAGAAGGCAACTCGCGGGGATCTTTTGAAGGCCCTCTTCTCCATGAATTTTACATCCCTCTGTACTACAACTTTCCTGCTCTTCGGAATATAGATGCGGTATGCCTTTGCATTCTCACTGTATCCTACCAGATACCCCTTTTCAGCAGTCATGTCCAACTTCTTCCTCTTCTCACTGGGCACATGACAGTATGCTGTACTGCAAAAGATCCTAAAGTGACTCACCTCAGGCTTGCTGCCAGTGAAGACACTTTTTGGCGTGATCTTTGCCAATGCATTGTGAGGAATCCTGTTCTGAACATAGACAACTGTATTACAAGCTTCGGCCCACAGAAATTTGGGCATGTTTTGATCATGCAACATTACCCTTGTAGCCTTGACAATAGTCCTATTTTTCGTTTCTGCCACACCATTTTGCTCCGGATTATATGGAGCGGTTCACTCTCTTCTGATACCTTCCCTTCCGCAGAACCCAGTGAATTCCTTGTCTGTGTATTCACCACCATTGTCTGAATGCAACACCTTGATCCGCTTTCCTATCAGATTTTCTACCAAAGCTCTAAACTCTTTAAACCGACTAAAGACTTTGTCCTTGGTCTTCAGAAAGTAGATCCAGGTTTTCCTGGAATGGTCATCAATAAAGGTGACGAAATACTTGGCACCACTAAGAGCTCTAGTGGACATTGGTTCACATATATCTGAGTGTATCAAGCCCAATACACTCTTAGCCCTATTGCTGCTTCTCTGATATGCTGCCTTGGCATATTTTCCCAATACGCACGCTCTGCAGACATCGTCCCGCTTGGTGCTCAATTCTGGAACCCCCGTGACACTTTCTTGAGAATCTTTAACGCCCCATGATGCAAATGCCCCATTCTTCTGTGCCATAGTTCATTCAGGACCGTTTCATCAGCGTTGCCTATTAGTACCATTGGGGATTCGAGCTGTAACTTATAAAATTTGTTGCTCCTTACTCCGATTTGTGCTTTCTTCTTCCAACTGGGGTGTTTGACGTAAACTCTGTTACCAATGAAGTAAACGTTGTATCCTCTGTTTTGAAGTTGAGACACAGAGAGCAAGTTCATTCCCACCCTGGGCACATGCAGTACATTAGTGGCCCGAAGCTTATTTCCAGCCTCAGTCTGAAACAGTGTTGATAATATCGCCGATATTTCGAGAAAATATCGTGCAACGATGGTAAATATCGCCGGGCACTTGTGGGCCGCGGCTAGAAAAGGGAATTTTGTCTTTTTTTTGTCATTTTCTTCTGTGAGGCTTGGAGAAGGAAGGGGAAGAGCTTTGTGGTGGTTGTCAAGGAGGGATTGAGGATCAAAGAGCCATTATCACTATCAACTCAGAAATTTTTGTTGATCAAAGATTGAAGAACAGTGAGAGAAACTTCATTTCTTCCATTAATAGGTATGTTCTTAAAAACCCCTATGTTAATAGATTTTTTTCTAGCAGATTTAGGGTTATGCTTGCTTGCCTCCTTTGCCTACCAAGATTTTGTTTCTTTGTTTTTTTCCATTTGCTATGATTTTCATGCCCATGAGCCAATGCAAGGGTTTTCTCCATATTTGGACAACAAGCTTCATTTTTTTTTTACTTTCTTATGCACCCTCTTATTGCCAGTTTTTGTGTATGCGTGTTTAATGCCAATTATTTGTTTTTTTGGTACCCTAGGTTTGAATTTTGAATTTGTTTACTGCAAATATGCGAAAATCCTTGGACCCATTTTGGGAGTATGGGGAGCTTGATGGTGGGATAAATCAGGCACATCTATCATGCAGATTGTGTGGGACCAAGATGGCAGGAGGGGTTACATGATTGAAATACCATCTGGCTAGACTCCTTGGACATTATGTTATACCTTGTACAGTTTCTAGTGCGGAAATTGTACAGAAAGCTCTTGAAGCAATTGCTGAAAAAGACAGAGAGATAGCTACTAGGGAGAGGGAACTGAATTCCGATCTCAGATAGATAGTTGCTAGTTTTATTTGTTTTGCAGCTTTGCTACATATAACAGTTAACTCATGATGATGAGATACTTTTAAGTTTTATATATGTGATGTTATTTTGTATTGGTTCTCCACATTTGAGTCCTTGATTGGACAATTATCAGGGATCAGCAGGATTTGGTATCGCCTTGATATATCATTTTTATTTTACATCCACTACATCATATATATCAGTGCTTTCTTTATATTAATGTTTCAATGTGTTTATTTCATGTTGTTATTGCTTTATATGTTTAAAAATCTGAAAAAATGGATATATTATGCATTTTTTATGCTTGCCGATATTTTCGCCGATATTGTCGGTAAGATGTTTTCTGGACCCTCGCCGATATTTTGCCGATACCGATATTATCAACACTGGTCTGAAATACTACGGTACCTCTTCCAATAGGGGTACATTTTGCTTTATTACCCATGGTAATTTTAAAGTTCATTTGCTCCTCTCGGTAGTCGGAAAAGCATTCCCGCACTCCCGTCATATGAGCAGAAGCTCCATTGTCAATGTACAAGACCTCAGGAGAAGTAGTGCTTGACACAAGCAAATTCTTCTTCTAGTCTGGATGCAAGAACAAAAACATTGTGATCCATTTGTTTTTTCATACTTCTCTTCCTTTCTGGAGAATTGCTTGAACCCCTCCGCGCTGCCGCAACAATGTCAGATTTCTGTTCACTAGCCGATTCTCCGTTCCTGTTACTCATCTCCGACTTTGATACCATGTGGAAATTTCAATGAAATCTGTAGTTGCAATGATAGATTTATTTCTCCTACTTATTACTCCGATAAGTTATTTATAGAAATCTATCAGTAAACATCGAAATAAATACTACTGCAACATTCACATTATATATGCAGAGAAGTAAATAGTAAAGAACATAAGCATAAGAACCAATCAAATGTACACACTTATTTTTGGACAATTGTCCCCAGAAAAACCCAATGCGGGAAAACCGGTGCAACAAATGAGGGTTTTGTTATTATTCTTCAGCAAATGAATCTTTACAATGAATACATTGGCATATATGATTAGAAAACACTTGAGACAAAATTATCAGTCCCTCCCGAAAATTTCCTGATACCCGGAAGAGCCTTTGACTTCCTCTGCGTCCTTCTGCATGTTTCTTTGCGCAGTCATTGCGCGGACTGCGTCACTCTGCATGGGTTCACTGCGCTGCCTCCAGTGACCCTCGGCGTCCCTCTGTCCTTGTGCTCAATCACTGCTGACTCCCACTTCTCCTTCTGTTTCTGCAACTCTTTGCCCTGCAACTCTCTGACTGAAATCGAATTCTATTCCTTCAGAATCAATCTCCTTAGGGTACTGAGTGTATGCTCGACTTACTTTTCAAATGACCCTCAAGCCTTCTTTTATAATCTCCTCGTTGATGAATCAACGACCCAGATTAGAAGTCTAATCAATGGCTAAGATTAAAACTTGACTTGATCTTCGTTCTCTAGAAGATTCACACTCTGTCTTATTAGTACCCTTTAATTATTTAATTTCCCTAAGTTTAGACTTAGGGTCTCCATAATTAATTATTTTAATAAGACATGAACCGAGTGGAATTTCCACAAACGGTTTCTGGGTTCTTTGGAATAATGATGTCCAAGTCTCCTCACAAAGTTTGAGACTTAGACACTTTCCGATGCTACAAAAATCAATAGTAGGGACCATCGAAAGTATGCAACATGGGTACTCCTTGGATGCAAAATTAAATTATGCATCCAACGAGTGCTTCCGTTCGAAATTTGAGCAAAATCATATGGAGATAAGTTGAAAATATGAGTTGAAAAAGTAGTTTTTTCTTTTTTCCCTCCAAAACTTGATGAGATAATCTACTATTATTTTATTATTTCCACTATTATTTTATAATATTCCTTAGGAGGTCCATTTTAGTCCTCAAAATTTCTCTAATGACCCGCTCTATAAAAAATAGATTGCTCCATCTTGGAGCAAGCAGTGTAAGTACCGTGGGCCATTCACTCCTATCCAAATTAGCATGGCCCCATGGGTGAATGTATCATTCTCCCCTAGTTAAATTAGCATGACCCCATGTGAGAATGTTTACCTCGGGCCATTCACCCTTAGCCAAATTAGCATGGTCCCATGGGTGAACGTGTCATTCTCTCCTAGTCAAATCAACATGACCCTGTGGGAGAATGTTTGCCTAATGCTGAAAAAGCTTTAACAACCTTTTATCTTCATATTTGAGTAAGAGCTCAAAAAATTTCCCCTTAAGAGGTTAATGCGGTTGAAAGAATGATAAAAGCATATATAGTCACAAATGGAAAAAAAATGAAAAATGCAAATAATGGCTAGGACTAATAATAAGTGTGGGGCCAAGAGCATAGGCTTAGCTATACCCCCCTCATTAGCCCTTACCCAATTCCTAAGCATATCATGCTCTTTCTTTAATTAAAATAAGCTCTTAAATGTCCCAACGCTGATGAGCAATAAACAACTACATTTTTAAAGGGTATTGAAAAATATCAAGCAAGCTAGTAATCTGGGCTATGTATGCAAGAAAGAAAAGAGAAACCATCAAGGTAAAAGGCACACCAGAGGGGTGGTAAAAATAGGCCGAGGAAAAGGGTAACTCAAGCCACCACAATTGTTCCCTTTTCTCATTATTATGCTCAAGATGTTGGACCTCCTTCAGCTAGTACCAAGACAATGGCATCTTCCTTAATGTTTGCCCCATTCCATGTCCACATTTATCACATGCACAATATGGATTGATGGCCTACCTAAGAACTATCCTTCCCCTATAGGGATAATTATATGGCCATCCCAAAATTAAAGTGTAGTAACTTGCTTATAAATCGCTAGCTAGAAAGACACTTGAAGATAAGGCTTGTGTGAATTATTTTTGTGCCCCTAGTATTAATTATGGTCCACTATGATACTTTTATCGTTTCTTTATCAAATGATGTTGATGTCTATATCTCAAGTGGTGGCTTATCTTAGATGCATTGGATATCCCTTGAGGGATGGCTTGACACTTCTGTAGGACATTGAAGAGGAAGTTTAGCCCAACATGAGAGCACTTATGACCATGCAACCACAACGTTCCCCCCATGGAGATGAGCGTTGGTACTTGAGGAGTCCCCACATGGATGTATGCCACCTTCTACACCTCCAAATGCTAAAGCATTGGGGAACGAAGTCAAAATGCTAGCTGGGTTAATGTTGTACCGCAGAGGACCTAGGGCACTCTGAGGCTGGCATTGTGTCTTCTTGATGGTCCTTGCCTTGTTCTAGAGCCTAGATGAGGATGATGATAACTTAAGACACTTTGGGAGTACTGGTACACACCTTGATGATGACATCATGCCCTAGCCTTGCCACATCACCCATGCAAGCCCTAAAGTGATGACGCATGGCTTCTTGATGATAACATCTTGGTTAAGAGATTGTGGCTTGGAGATGCATCCTTTCACATTGTTGAGATATCTTGGAGTGAGGAGCACTCTTGGACCCTTAGCACCTTGCTTGATGGAGATGCTCACTTATCGAGGATGACTTCATGTTGGAGAGCTAATTTTCCCACACGTGTGGAGAAAAGAGTAATTTATTATGTTTTATCATTATAAGCTATCTCTAGGTCAGCTTGTGACATATTAGCCTTGTTGAACACTTGAAGTCATGTTTTAGGGATTTTACTTGTAAATTAAGCCCAATTCAACTTGGTTACGCTCATCTAAGTAGAGGTGAGTCTAATTGGAGGATTCATTATCACACACTTGATTTTTTCTCTTGCAAAGAGTGTGTAGTATGTACTAGTTCTCTCTCTTTCGCTTTTACCCAATGGCAAACTAGGTTGGTGGGTCATACATCACGTGGGTAAAATAATTCAACTTAGTAGTGTTCAATTCTCAGTTTTGATAGGTTGTACGATGCACATGTGAGTGCAGTCAACTCAGGGAATGAGAAATTACAGTCTAGGAGGAGAGTGAAGGTCGCTTAAACAACCAACAATCTCACTGAAGCAAATAATTGCCAAATTTCAGGGCTGAGAATGGAAATTCCAATGGAAATTTGCAATAGACATTTCTTTACAGCCTTTGACCATGTTGCCACAAAAATCTAGTAGGCCTTGGAGAGGGGTACCGTACAAGGCTAACACTAGACCAAGTGACAACAATAGTGTGATGGCCCACTGTCACCATAGCCAAAACCCCTTGGTCTTTACGTAATGTCTCCTTTGTGAGGAGTCTTGATGTGTAAGGTCACCTAATAGATATTCTAAAGTTAAGATATGAGGTGACACAATGAGAGTATCTGCAAGAAAGGCACAATCTAGGCTCAAAGCTCCAAAGGGAGGTGATTCACTTTCCTTGTAGAGACCTCGAGGATTAAGCACAAGACCTAGGGCTTGATTGGTTAATTGAGTGTTGTGGTGGCTAAAGGTCAAGGCTGGGAGAAAGGTTTTCCAACACTGTATATCAACAAGCTCAAGGCACATGAAACCCTCAAACAAGCGCCTAAGTTGAAGCAAGACTAGACTAGGGTTTTACCTTAGGGAAAACAACTAGGGCAAAGAAATTTATGGATGTAAGATTGTATGATGCCTCACCAAAAGAGAGATATTTTGTGTTAAATAATTCTCCTCTTGATGTTTCATTTTCTAATGCCATAAAGACACTCCTTTTCCTGTGCTCCTCATACCTTGCCCTTATTACAAGCTTTGCCTTGAGGGGCCAATTAGGAGAAGAAGAATTTTATGGACAAAGTCAAGTTTGATCACCAACAATTTGTGACTCACCCCTTTGTTCTGGGATGTTGGAGCTCATGATATGATAGATCGCCCAAGAAGTTGCATAAGGAGGCCTAATTCTAATGCCCAGTGGCACCCAAAATAATCACATTTACCCTATGTAAAGAAGATAATAATTTTCATGGGAGAGATATTAAGACCGAATTACCAGGACATTCACATTCATGTTATAAGTGGAGGGATGCATGCAATATATCATCTAGATAACCTTCAATAATTTTTCAATAAATTAGGGCATGATAAGCAAAACTTAGGCTCAACATTATTACATACATTAGACATGTAAAAAGAAAATGTTCAACAATAGGAACCCTTGCAAGAGAACATAAAGGTCTCATCCATCATCCAGTGAAGATTCTGTAAAATATAAATGATTTAGCTTCTCCAAACACAAAATGCATCTGCTGTGACCATAAATTCCCCGCCGCAGTGCTGGATCCCATCATTGGCTCAAGAAGGTCACAAAAGTGCTTAGAGTGATGATGACTTAAATTTCACTACTTATATGATTCTTTGTTAATTGTAGCCTATTATACCCAAAAATCATAAAGAATAAAGCATTAAACCCATAGGTAATGTTGCTCACCCTAGTAGCTAATAAAAACATAAAACCAGCCCACGTGTGGTTTAAGAGAGAGAGACTCAGAAGATGGATACAAGGATTCTCTGTGCTAGCGCTGTGGGAGAGGTCATGGTGCCAGATGGAGAAGGAATGTAACTTAATGTGTCTCTTCATAATTGTTGTCTGAATTTGTAAAGAGAAGAAAAGAAAAATTATTGTAAAGATCAAAGAAAAATAATTTTTATAAAGCATGAGTTTCATGCTCATTTTATTATGTTTCTAGGTCTAAGCACCGATTGTGTGGTCCTATGGTTGAGTCATGAGTCACTGTCATTATCCTTATGTTGTAGACCCTTCTCGGGCTTATTGTATCAAAGAAGAAATTTATTTGTGTCAATAATGTAATTTAAGCCACCTCCAACAAGTCGACCTCTCCTCTTAACAAGTCGATCTCATTGAAGGGATTCGACCATCCTTAAAGACTATATATAGAAGTGCAATTCGACCTATTGTGGAATCAATCGAAGAAAGATTCGATCTGCAGAAGGCAAGAAAAAGGAAGAGAAAAAGCTTGTAGAAGGAAGGAAAACCCTATTGAAGGAAGGAGGAACCCTAGCAAAGAAAGGAAGGCTGATTTTCTCTTGTTTTGGGTCACACTTGTGAGAATCCTTTGTTGCAGGAGGGCCAAAGATTGCAGGTCTGTAGTAGAGGCCAAAATTCTGATGCAGGAGGGTCGAAATCTGTGATTGAAGCAGGATTGAAGAGGGTTGACTTTTGTTGACTAGAAGCAGACTTTTTTCATCTTGAAAGGACTTTGTTTGGAGGATGACTTGGTGATTTGGAGGTCTTTGTCTTGGTCAAAGGGTCTTCGTTGTCTCATTTGATTTGGTTCTAAAGGAAGAGAAGATAATTTTTGGGTTTTCCCCTAGAAGTGGGTTTTTTCCCTGGCTGAGAGCCTACATCCTATGTCCTTGTTGTTTTGATCTTCATGTATTTATGTTTTGGTAGTTGCTTGATGATGAGAAGATAAAAATAGATATAAAGAAGTTAAAGAAGACCTAAAGATGATAACTATACATCACAAGTAATTATCAAGATAAGAAAATCTTTCTGCCTTTCTGATTTTCTAACAAGTAGAAGCCCTCTAAAATCACCTCCTAGGCGTTGGCCCTTAGGTCTATGGCAAAGCTCCTTTGTGGAGCTCAATTTTCATTTTAGGGTGCAAATGTGGCCTCATGGGTCTCCGGGTGGTCAAAATGCCTATCTCTGCTCCAATTTTGGGGGCTTTCAAGGTGGTGCTAGCCCTCCCATGTCTTAAGGTCTGAGACCATCCTCCTCTGGGCCTTAGATCAACTGCCAATCCCTCATGAAATGCTAAGATGACTGGGGGCATGCTGGGACTAGGTGCATCATCCCATAAAAGTCATCAATGCAAGGCCAAATACTGGAATGCTGTGGGTGCTAGAGGTGCCCAAGGACATATATGATGCTCTACTGCTGTTTGGAGTCCCATGGCTCTCAATGCTCCACCCATGGGTGTCAATATGCTCCTCTAAAAGACTTGTGCCCCAGTTAAGTTGCCCAAGCCATGGCTGTGGAACTTGTTGATTTTTGGTAGCATCGGATGTGCTCTAAGTCTCAAATTTTGCACGGAGGCTTAGACACATGTATTCCAAAATACCTAGAAAGCGTTTTGGGAAATTCCACCCGGATGGGGTTTTATTAAAATAATTAATTATTTTTAATTGGAGCCTAAGTCTAAAGGGAATTAAAATAATTAAAGTATATTAATAGAACTAGGTGTGAATCTTCTAGAAAAAGACGGAGATCGAGTCAATATGATCTAAACCATTGATTATGTTTTAATTTGGGCCATTGGTTATCCAACGAGAAGATTATAAGGACTTCGATGGGCATTTGGAAAACACATTGGGAGAGAGTCTAGAGATCGTTTTCTCAAGTGAGCAACGCAAAGCAACTAGAGGATTGATCGAGTTGATTCTTGCAGTGAGGGGCAAAGATAGTTCCGGTTGGAAATCTTTCCTGAGCTGGGAATACATCACAGAGAAGGCAAAGAAGAGGACACAGAAGAGGCAATGTAGGGGCTATGCTGGGCAGCGCAGAGCCACACAGAGGCATCGCTAAGCCTCTGAAGAGATCCGTATTTTTGTTGAGGATCAATCCGATCTAGTGTCGGAGGGCCGGGGTGTGAGACCGAAGGGGTAGAATATCAACATCCAGCCAGCGAAAAGACCAACCGAAGAGAGTGACGCAGTCCCCAACCAAAGTGATGCAGATCTGTGCAGAAGCAACGCAGAGGCAACGTGGGGTTTGTCAGTTCAGGGTTGGGTTAGTGCCGGATCTCTAGTGTTAGTGTGAGGTCATTTACTCACTAACTCTTTGTCAGTTATTTTCTCTATATGGATGGCCAATAAGGCATCCTAGAATGTATTCAGAATTACTGCTTAATAATGCAAACCCTCAGTTGCTGCACTGATTTTCCTGCATTGGGTTTTTCCGGGGATTTAGTCCAAAAATAACAGTGTCGTTTCTGCATTTATTCAGTGAAGGTTGTAGTGTATTTGCTTCAGTATTTACTTGTAGAACACAATAAATAACTTATATAATTTATCAAGTAGGAGAGGTAATATTAGTTTGCCTCAATAGGATCCCGGGAGTAGGAATTTTCACATGGTATCGGAGCAGTGTAGGTGAAGCAAGAGAGCAGATCAGAAGATCTCAACGTTGAAGAGAAAGAGGGAGATCGAATAGCTGCGTAGGCAGCAGATTGAATCCCCAAGGGATTGCGCAGTCCAGGCCAGAAATGGCAAGATTTGCGAGGAAGTCTATCTCTGAGTGAGTCGACATAGAGGTAAGACTTTCCAGTTCGTGATTTGTCAGTGGCAGAGGGAGCAACACAACAGTAGCTTCAACGTAGAGCAGTTTTATGTGGGACGCAATTTTTCTGCAATGTTTGCTGGGATAGAAAAGCGTCAGGAAGAAGGAAGAAGACACTAGTTGAGGGAATTTCTTCCTCAGGGAATTCCGTTCCAAGGAATTCTAATTCTCAGTTGTTGAGTAGCAGTAGCGAGGAGCAGATCTACTAACTCAAGCAGGGAGTGCGTAGGCCAGCCTAACAGCTGCACAACAAAGAGAGGTAGCATTTCGAATTTTTATTGGCAGAGATGACAACTAATGGGCTAAGAGATCAAGATTTCCATTAGATTGAATATGGATATTACATTACTATGAATGATCAGGGTTATAATGTACTCATAATACATGCTTTGATTACACTAACTATCACATATCATAAGCTCAAGGATCATCTTGATTACACTAATATGATGAACATTACTGTCAGCTGGAGGAGCCTCCAACTATGTGATCTGGCAGGCAAGGATCACTTGTCTATTAGATGAGCATGATCTCAAAACCGTTATCGAGAATGTGGTAGCCGTCCCCCGTCCCTGTAGATGCATATCCATTGAAAGCCTACAAGAAGAATATGGCGAAGGCTAAGTGTTTGATCCTCGATGGAGTGAGGGATCATGTAGTATGTCACATCGTTGGCAAAGGCACTGCCAAAGAG
This sequence comes from Pinus albicaulis, assembly GCA_034641835.2. Lineage (NCBI taxonomy): Eukaryota > Viridiplantae > Streptophyta > Pinopsida > Pinales > Pinaceae > Pinus > Pinus albicaulis. The sequence goes on from CM076571.1 coordinate 505,924,156, forward strand.
ATGTGGGATGCCTTAGCGACGTTGTATCAAGGATCTTTCGAGCACTGGAAGATGTACTTGCAGGAGAAGATGCGATCTATGAGGATGCAGAAGGGAGAACACATTGATCCATTCCTTGCAAAGATTGAGGAAACCTGAGAACAATCAGTAGTTGTCAGATCAACACTTCAGACTACAAAGATGGTAAGATTGGCCCTGAACTCAGTATCTGATGAATGGCAAGTCTTTGTCCAGAGCATCATGGGAAGAGAAAGGTTGCTTGACTGGGAACAAATGTGGGCCGCTCTTCAGTAGGAAGAGATAAGGCGAGATATGATCAAGTACAAACTTGATGGCAACAACAGTAGTGGGTCGAAGCCTAAGGAGGAGGAAGAGAATGCAACCCTTGCATCTAAGGGGCAACAGGAGCAACGAAGGTGGAAAAAGGACGTCTCAAAGATCAAGTGTTTTCGGTGTGGTGAAATGGGTCACTATGCTACACATTATCCTCTCAAGAAGAAGGACAAGGATGAGAAACATGGTCCGCAGGCTGCAACTACAAGGATCAAGGAGGAGGGGTTCGCCATGATTGCCCACATATCTCCAAGGGAGAATTGGGGTGATTTAAAACTGTAGTTCTAAAGAGCTGCAGTTGAGTAGGATCCTTGCGGATTCCACCTCTTGGATCAATACCTTGCTACGGGAGCCCATATCAGAAGTAGCAGGATGGACAAGTGTCAGTTGGTGCAAAGGAGTGCCGGAGTGACAGAGCAGTGGCTAGAAGTGCAGGAAGGCACAATGTAGAGCAGAGTTGGCAGAAGTGCAGGATGGCACAATGAAGAGTAAGCAGCAGTGCAACAACTTCAGAGGGTCAGTGCAGAGACTAGCAGCAGTGAGATCTTCAGTATCAAATGCATCATGCTGAACACTTAGTTTAGTATTTTGGATGTTTTCTGTTGTAGCAGCAACAACAAAGATGCAATGCAGATGCAGTTGGTAGCAGTATGCAGGGACAACAACAACATAGACGCAGCAACGCAGTAGTTGGTGGACAACAGTGTCAGACATCAGCAGTGCAGAGGGAGATGTTACAAAGTCAGTGTAGTGCTTCAGGAAGATGCATTACTAGAGCACATTCCTCGCTAAGAGGGAGTGTTTATTTCTGGTAGCATCGAATGTGCTCTAAGTCTCAAATTTTGCAGGGAGGCTTAGACACATATATTCCAAAATACCCAGAAAGCGTTTTGGGAAATTCCACCCGGATGGGGTTTTATTAAAATAATTAATTATTTTTAATTGGAGCCTAAGTCTAAACTTAAGGAATTAAAATAATTAAAGTATATTAATAGAACTAGGTGTGAATCTTCTAGAAAAAGATGGAGATCGAGTTAGTATGATCTAACCCGTTGATTATGTTTTAATTTGGGCCGTTGGTTATCCAATGAGAAGATTATAAGAAGGACTTCGATGGGCATTTGGAAAACACATCGGGAGAGAGTCTAGAGATCGATTTCTCAAGTGAGCAGCGCAAAGGAACCAGAGGATTGATCAAGTTGATTCTTGTAGTGAGGGCAGAGATAGTTCCGGTTGGAAATCTTTCCTGAGCCGGGAATACATCTCATGGAAGGCATATAAGAGGATGCAGAAGAGGCAGTGTAGGGACTACGTTGGGCAACGTAGACCCACACAGAGGTAGCGCTGATCCTCTAAAGAGTTTCGTATTTTTGCTGAGGATCATTCAGATCCAGTGTCGGAGAGACGGGGTGTGAGACCAGAGGGGCAGAAGATCAGCATCCAGCCAGTAGAAAGACCATTTGAAGGGAGTGACGTAATCCCCAGCCAGAGTGATGCAGATCTGTGTAGAGGCAATGTGGGGCTTGTCACTTCAGGGTCGGGTCAGTGTCGGATCTCCAGTGTTAGTGTGAGGTCATTTACTCACTAATTCTCTGTCAATTATTTTCTCTGTATGGATGGCCAATAAGGCATCCTATATTGTATTCAGAACTACTGCTTAATAATACACACCCTCAGTTGTTGCACCAGTTTTTCCGCATTGGGTTTTTCCAGGGACTTAGTCCAAAAATAACGGTGTCATGTGTGCTTAATTTTATTGCTCATACCTTGTTTCCGCATTTATTTTCCGTAGTTTATTTAGTGAAGGTTGCATTGTATTTGCTTCAGTATTTACTTGTAGAACATAGTAAATAGCTTGTTGTAGCAGCGGAACTTGTAGATTTGGTCACTATAGCAGCAAGACTTGTAGATTTGTTGACTTAATAGCAAAATGGCTTTAATTATAAAAATACACAAGAGGTATTTATAATAATAAATATTTATTGATATGATATGAATAAGATATAAGACGATTGAATGATTACAATGAGGTCCTGCTTTTATACCTATGCAGGTACCTTTTCACGAACAGTTTTACATAATCCCTATTTGATTAATTAGTAATTATATTTATTCTATTTATTCTATTAATGACTATATTTATTACATTAGTTATGAATTAGGTTCATAACATTGCCTTCTTATCGAAAAGCTTTGTCCTCAAAGCTTAACTTTTCGACAATTTCCTTCACTTTGGGACTATCTGCTAGACATATCATTCATCACTGGTACCTTGGCATGTATAATTCTTCAATAATGCTTCCTTGAAACTGGGTTCTCTCTCTCTCTCTCTCTCTATATATATATATATATATATTTTTTTTTTTTAAATTTCTAATTATAAACTTTTTGCCTTCCTTAAAATGGAACTTTTTTTTTTCTAAATTATGCTAATTCTATTTATGAAAACATATTGTTACAAAACTGCCACAGTTCAGCTATGAGAGCCTGAAGACTGGGCTTGATGTCCATGCTTTAACAAAGTAACGAACTGCCCTGAGTGGGAAACTAGTTCTTTTAAGAGGAGTTTCACCGCCCTTGAGAGGGAAACCAGTGCATTGTTCATTGCATACAACATAATAAAGCAAAAAAGACTAGAGTAGCATGCAGCTGTTGCTGCTGTAGAAAACCAAAGAAAATCAGTGAATCTCCCAAAACAGTAGAACAAATGTACCATGTTGAACCAAGGCAGACGGGAATTACTGCACGTGAGCTGGAGAAGGCGGCGCCTCCACTATGCGACACCAGTACTCGTCCTCCGGATCTTCAACTTCTTCTTTCTGTTCGCCATCTTTACTTGTGATGCCCGCGTCCACCTGCATGGGTTGCTTATCCAAGTCGGGAGGTGTAGAACCTGGGGATGCGACCGGTCTCTTAGGAGAATTCGCAACCAGTGCGGGATTAAGACCAAGGGGAGGGGGGGTTGGATTGGGCATAAGAGGAAGACAGAGAGGCGTTTCTTCTCTCAGGGTGACAGTAACAAAGGCAGTGATAATGGGCTGGTTGAAGGAGCATTCAAAGCGGAATTCCGCCCTCTGAGAGGTCTGACGCAGAGCGTCACTGTCAGAAGCACGAGAGGCAGGGGAGACGGGTCTGGGCGGAGCAGCAAAAGGAGGCGGGGAGGGCTGAGTTGCGCGTGCAATGCCAGGATGGCTAGCGCGACCTTGGTGGCTGCGGGTGTCTGGGTAACGCCCCCACTCAACGTTCTCAGAGGAGGTCTCTGCGTCTGAACTGGTGGAGGGACGTGAGCGTGCAGACCGGCCTCGACTTGCACCCCTGCGACATCGCATTCGGTGACGGAGCCTTGGCATGGCGAGCGCAATAGTTTGAAACTTCCTGAGACAAGAAGAACAGGAAGGGGCCGGAGGAAACCCGCAGTGACTGAGAAAAGGAGACTGCAGACAGGAATTGGAGTAGCAGAAGGCGCTTTGGGAAAAATGACAACTAGGTGTAGTTTCCAAACAACTTAACAGAGAGCAGCGTCGCCCCGTTTGTGTGCGAGTGCTTGGCTCGACACAAGCAGTAGGGCAAGCGCTCCATAGGAGATGCAGAGAGCGGCAAGCAGAGCAATAACAATCTGGATTGCCTGAGACGAAGGTCATAGTTAACTAATTGAGCAGGACGGGAAGAAGAAAGCGCCGACGAGGGAGAGTAAATGCAAATGGAGCTGGCGGAGTAATGGCGAGGTTAATGGAGCCGCAGGGGGCCATATGGCCACCCCATGCGATCCTCCTCGGGATGTGTCCGGGGACTGACGTCCCATCAGGCCGCGTAACCATCCGCATCCGGAACCTTAAAATGGAACTTGAATATATATATATATATATATATATATATATATATATATATATATATATATTTAGTATTTAACTCCTATATATATATAATTTTATCTTCTCTTTTTTGATGGAGAACCTCTTCCTTTCATTTGAATTTGTACTTCTATATATATATTAATATATATATGAATTTTTAAATAACCTCCCTTTTTATTTTTATTTTTTATAATAATAAATATTTTTTTATTTTTTGAAAGACATGTGAAGTATTACTGGCACTTAGCGTTGCTATTTTCGCTGCATACCGAAGAAGCATCCATTTAAAGAATCATCTATTACATGCACAGCACGCCATTAAGATATTCACAGAATATAAGTTCCACAGAATGTAACAACATTTGAGTATATCCTAAGGGTCCTTTGTAGCATTTAGAAGTTACTCCTAAACGGATTGATTACTACAGTTAATAGTTAAATTTCAGTCATTAGAATGATGCTTGGTTCTACACCCTTGCAAATCTAATTGGCTCGGTTTCTGATCACTTCGATATCCATCTCTGCAGGGTCAGTTGCCTGAATTTCATAATGAACACCGTCAAGCTCCTTTCTTATTCTATCCTTGGACGTGGCATAAAGCATCTTTGCCCCGATTTGGGACTGATTAGGAGACCATGAAATAAAAAAGATCTTGCTCTTTTGATAGTTTTCACTTGTCACAAAGTCAAAATCAAACACCGCATAACGGCAGTCATTCTCCAGAAGAGAGGCTGTGAAATCATTGTAGCTCTCTGCCGGACCTCCAGTTTTATCCACCACAACTTGTTTAGACTTTTCCTCGATCTTGAAAATAATATAACGATGCACTTTCTTTCTCTGCAACTCCAGGAAAACCTGCTTGCATTCATCTGCAACTCCCATTCCTGAAGATGCACTAAAGATTTTGAACAACATTGTTGTATGTGGCCGCGAGGGAACTGCCAAAATATCCCGGTGAAATGTGGCAGCCTGCAACTTCGCAGGGCTCTTGAAATTGTCACCCCTCTGCTAACTTGCATTGGGCATGTTACAAACCATACTTACCAATTTATATGCACATACTTCTGAAACAACAAAAATCGACTCAGTTGCGAATTTAATTTGACTGAGCCGGAGTGAATCGATGCTAGGCCACAACGGTTGACCCTTCGACCGGACACACCGTTTGACGAGCATTTGGCCTCTTTGCAAATTGAGCAACTGTTGTATTTTATTGAATGTTGCACAGGGGCAATCGGAAAGCGTAGTCGAGGGCAGCGGAACAACGGAACATTTGCAACAGTCGAGGGCAATCTTTATTCTTGGCACGTATGAGAACCCGTATATCGTATGAGAATCTTTGTTCCATCCGTTGTCCTCAATCGAAAACTTGCTCGAATCCCGTTGAATTTTGGCAATTTCTGGCTCTTCATCTACAAAGCCATATGACAGTGTAGAACCAGCATGAAAAAAACAATGTCTGAGCATGTCAATAACAAAACCTTTGCCATATGCCTGACCGTATAGAATAGAAAACTGAGAAGCTAGCCATCCTGCACTTTCAAGCAGAACGGGGCAATCAAAATAAGCTGTTCTTGGTTCTGGAGTTTGTTCATGGTTTCAACAGATGGAAGCATATCAGTCCTATTTTTTTCTGTATTCTGAGATATTTCTTTCTTCTCCTTCTCCCTTAAATACAACCCAAAAGATTCTTGTGAAATAGCTTTCAAAAAAAGTTTCAAAAGGACAAAGATATGACGAGTCATTGGCATATCAATTATGACCCCGTAAGCAGGAGAATTCCGAATAATCCATTTCAGAATCTCAGAATCCATTTTCAGTCTTAACGATCCACAAGTTTTTTCTTTTATCTTCCAAATTGGTTTATGTGCAACTGGATTAAGAGGAGAAAGACGCTCCAACAGCAAATGTGCATGCAACCAATCATCAACAGCAAGAAATCCTTTCAGCAGACCCAGTTTCTGATTTGTAATAAGTTCTGTGGAACATTCACCACCAGCTTCTGCTGTAAGTCTGTATAGTCCATCAGGTACAGGCTCATTTACATCTTGAAGCTGGTAGTACTGGAAATTAAATCCAAGAATATGTGCAGCATGAGACTTTGGGAAGATAGGTATTAGTTCAAGAAAAGCATCATTTTCAGGCTTGTCTTCTGGTGTTGATGTTTTATTAGTATGATGATATGTAGGCCCTACAGGGTTATGGTTAAAATCTGTGGTATCTGATTTCTTGAAAACCATCTTACCCTTTTCCCTTTTTACTTTATTGTCAAGCTCCTGAGAGGAGTGGGAACCTGGGCCTGGCATCATCTTTCCGGAATCATCCTCCATATTAGTCTGACATTCACTACTGTTGGGACACAAAACTAGATTGGATCCAGCAAATGGAGGAACACATGGTCCATTCAGATCCTCTTCTGTTTGACTAACGTGATGTCCAGAATGACAAACATCACTAATGGCAATCTCATTTCTTGTATAAAAGACACATTTATGTCCCGTGAAATATTTGTCTCCACATTTCCAACATTTCCCTTCTTCTTTACTTTCAATATTAGTTGGTTGTTTTCCTTTATTACGCATTGGTGGGGGAATGTATTTACTTGAATTTTCCATGGATGTTCTACTTGATTTCCCTTTGATATAACTAACTGCCTTCTCATTTTTACAACATTTTTTATCTTTTTGTTTCTCATAATTTTCTTCTTTTTCTTTTTCCACATTTTTATGAAATTGTTCCTCTTCTTTGTTATGGATTACTGCAGAAATTTTTTTTGCAACATGCAGAATTTTTTTTATAACCATTTGTGATTTCTGCACATGAATTCTCTAATTGCTGAAGCTTTTCTTGAATTTTTCTAATCTGCTCAATTTTTTTGGGATCTTCACGTAATGGCACATTATACGGTAAACAATGTTCCCGGACTCGTACACTATGCTCATAGGCTTGTCAGATGATATTATGTGCCATGGCTCTGATGGCTCTAATATGGCTTTGATACCACTGTAGCAGTGGAACTTGTAGATTTGGTTACTATAGCAGCAAGACTTGTAGATTTGTTGACTTAGTAGCAAAATGGCTTTAATTATAAAAATACACAAGAGGTATTTATAATAATAAATATTTATTGATATGATATGAATAAGATATGAGACGATTGAATGATTACAATGAGGTCCTGCTTTTATACCTATGCAGGTACCTTTTCACGAACAGGCATGTCTTTTAGGCATGCCTTTTCATTAACCTAATGACTATTTTACATAATCCCTATTTGATTAATTAGTAATTATATTTATTCTATTAATGACTATATTTATTACATTAGTTATGAATTAGGTTCATAACACTTGTATAATTTATCAAGTAGGAGAAGTAATATCAGTTTGCTGCAATAGGATTCTGGGAGTAGGAATTTTCACATAACCACCTAACAATTACACACAATATCTAGTGCTAGCAATTACATCATTAGGTACATTTAATCATTTTTGTATTTAAGCGAACCAAGCTTGAAAGAAATGGGCAATTTGACACTTCAAATAAGAGTTCCCTTCCAAAATTAAGGTTTTGACCTCACAATGGTGTTACCTCCATAGGTAGGTGTGGCTAATAGACCACCCTATTATGTGTTTCCAGCCCCCAAGGGGAAGTGATATGCCCTTGGTCCACCCTTTAATTGATAGGTGTCATGTGAATAATGATGGAACACAGAGGAGAAGAGTTCATGGCCAAGTGCCTGATCAAAGGGACCAACTATGATGGGGTCCTCATGAGGGAGCAATCGTGGATGCATGAGTAACCAATTTGGCCTTTGTTTTTCCACCCCTCTTGTGCGCCTTTTACTTATTTCTTGATTTTTCTTTGTATTACTACTCGTAGCTCAAAGGGTTGCAACTTGCTTTGTATGATGTATGGAAACTATTACCCCCTTACTGGTGAGACAACTCATTACCCAGCAGGGGTTTGGACATGCAAGGGTTCCTTCTCATAATATGAAGAGAAACATGTGCTTAGGAATCAGGTGATGGCCAAAATGAGTAAGGTAGATCTTATGCTAGGATTTTTTGTGAAATTTTCAAACTGAAAACTAAACAATTGCAGTGATAGATTTATTTCTCCTACTTATTATTTCGATAAGTTATTATTCAGAAATCTTCTGGCAAATATCGAAATAAATACTACTTCAACATTCACGACTATATATGCAGAGAAATAAACAATAGAGAACATAAGCACAAGAATCAATCAAATGTACACAGTTATTTTTGGACAATTGTCCCCGGAAAAACCCAATGCGGGAAAACCAGTGCAGCAGATCAGGGTTTTATTAATTCTTCAGCAAATGATATCTTTACAGGGAAATATAACGACAGATAAATTTTGAAACACCTGAGACTGAATTTTCGGCTTACTCGGACAATTCTCTGATACCCTGATCAACCCCTGCATGCTCCCGTGTCTGTCTGCGTGATTCACTGCGTGGTCCCAGTGCTGGATTGCGTGAGTCTGCGTGGGTTCTCTGCGCTGCAGCCTCAAGCTGGCTCCAGTGACCCACTGCTGCCCTCCGTCCCTGATCCTGATCACTACTGACTCCCTCCTCCTCTGCTTCTGCAAACTTCTCGCCTTGCAACTCTCCCACTGAAAATCGAATTCTACTTCAGAATGGATTTCCTTCGGGTACTGAGTGTATGCCCGACTTATTTTCCAAATGACCCTCAAGCCTTCTTTTATAATCTTCTTGTTGGAGAACCAACGACTCAGATTAAAAGATTAATCAATGGCTAAGATTAAAACTTGACTTGATCCATGTTTTCTAGAAGATTCATACTCTAACTTATTAATTATTTCATTTCCCTAAGTTTAAACTTAGGGTCTTCATTAAAATAATTAATTATTTTAATAAGTCATGAACCGAGTGGAATTTCCACAAACTGTTTCTGGGTTCTTTGGAATGCTGCTAGCCAAGCCTCCCTACAAAGTTTGAGACTTGGAACACTTACTAATGCTACAAAAATCAAACTCCCTCTTAGCGAGGAAGGTGTTCCAACAATATGCCTGCTACATGTTGCTTTGATTTTGAAGCACCCTCTGCGCTGCTGATCTCTATACATTGTCCCCCATCTGCGGCGCTGCTGCCTCCTGTACTGTTGCCTTTGATACTGCTACTGTCACTACTGCCTCTGTACCACAACTCCCTCTGAATACTGAGTCTATCCATTCTTGCCACTGGAAGGGATTCTTCATCATCCCCATATTCTCTCTGAAGTAGAAAAACTTTGTCTTCCCTAGAGCCTTTGTGAGGATGTCTGCCACCTGTTCTCCTGTTGGAGTGTACTGCAACTGAACAGCGCCACGTTGTACACAGTCCTTGATGAAGTGACACCTGATGTCAATATGTTTCGACCTATCATGAAACACAGGATTCTCAGAGAGCTTTATGCAACTCTGATTATCACATAAGATGCTGGTCGCTTCCATTTTCTCCTTGAGTAGATTCACTAGTAGTTTTCTAAGCCATATGGCTTCGCACGAAACTGTGCTGGCTGCCATATACTCCGCTTCTCGTGAACTCAGTGCTACGGACTTCTGTTTCCTGCTGCACCAGGAAGTCATTCCTGATCCTAGACTAAAACAATACCCACTAGTGCTCTTCTGATCAACTGAACTTCCAGCCCAATTTGCGTCAGTGAAACCACTCAACCTGACGTCATTGCTATGGGTATACTTCAATCCAAGCTCGACTATTCCTTGAAGGTACCTGAGAACATGCTTGGCTGCTACCCAATGTGCCCTCTTCGGTTCCACCATGAACTGACTGAGGGTATTAACAGCATAACAGATGTCTGGCCTTGTATTTACAAGATACATCAATGACCCTATGAGCTGCCTATATAGCGTAGGATCAACCTCATCATCTTCGGATGTGTCGATTTTCTTCCAGTTGGTGATCATTGGAGCTGTCATGGGTCTACAGTCCTCCATCTGAAATCTCTTCAAAACCTCTGTAGCGTATCTTCCTTGACCAAGGAAGATCTCCCCGTTCTGCTGCCAAACCTCCAACCCCAGAAAATAGTGCATCCGGCCTAGATCCTTCATGTCAAATTCTTCAGCCAAATTCTTCTTGCAATCTGTGATGAGCTTTGATGATCTCGTCAAGAACAGATCATCTACATACAAAACTAGTATCAAAGGCTCACTCCCTACTCTTACATAGTAGAGGTTGGGATCTGCGTTACTCTTGACGAATCCCATCTTCTGCAAGTAGCTGTCAATTCGACCATACTAGGCTCTAGGAGCTTGCTTCAATCCATACAACGCTTTCTTCAATCTGCACACATGAGTTTTCTGATCATGTGTCTCAAAGCCCTTCGGTTGTTTTATATATACCTCTTCTTCTATCACCCCGTTCAAGAATGTTGTCTTGACGTCCATTTGGTGAATTTCCCATCCCATCTGCGCAACAAGGGATATCACGGACCTGATAGAGGTGTACCTAGCTACTGGGGCAAGGTTTCTTCATAGTCAATTCCAACTTTCTGAGCATACCCCTTAGCCATAAACCTGGATTTAAATTTCTCGATGCTGCCGTCTGCAACATACTTGATTCTGTAGATCCACCTAGATCCTACAACTGATCTGTCCTGAGGTCTGGGTACTACTTCCCAGACATCATTTGTCATGATGGAACTGTACTTTTCCACCATTGCATCAACCCACACCTGGTGCTGAGCTGCTTCCCGAAAACTGGAAGGTTCTCTGACTTGAGAAACCAAGGCTTAATACCTCTCAGGCTGCTTACGTCGTCTCTTCTCATTTCGGGGGATTCCGACAAAGTCCTCTGCATCCTTCAGAATCTGTCGAAGTTCCTTGCTCGTTCTCCCACTGTTAGTGGGTGGATCTACCAGCTCTCCCTCTTGCAAATCCTTGGGAGACACATCCCTTGGATCACTATGCCTTGGAGAGGCAACTAAATTTTATGCTGCTGGTTGTTGGGGCTGGACCAGAGGCTCTTCCTCAGACTGCGTAGTAGAAGGCAACTCACGGGATCTTATGAAGGCCTTCTCCAACATGAACTTCACATCCCTTCGCACCACCACTTTCCTGCTCTCAGGAATGTAGATGTGATAAGCCTTTGCATTCTCACTGTATCCTACCAGATTCCCCTTTTCAGCAGTCATCTCCAACTTCTTCCTCTTTTCACTAGGCACATCACAGTAAGCTGCACTGTCGATGATCCTAAAGTGACTCACTTCAGGCTTACTGCCAGTGAAGACACTTTATGGCGTGATCTTTCCCAGTGCAGTATGAGGAGTCCTGTTCTGAATGTAGACAACTGTATTACACGCTTCAGCCCACATAAATTTGGGCATGTCTTGGTCATACATCATAACTCTTGTTGCTTCAACAATAGTCCGGTTCTTTCTTTCTGCCACACCATTCTGCTCCAGATTGTATGGAGCTGTCTACTCTCTTTTGATGCCTTCCCTTGTGCAAAATCCAGTGAACTCTTTATCTATGTATTCACCACCATTAGCTGATCACAACGCCTTGATCCGCTTCTGTGTCATATTTTCCACCAGAGCCTTAAACTCTTTGAATCGACTGAAGACTTCATCCTTGGTCTTGAAGAAGTAGATCCAGGTTTTCCTGGAATGGTCATCAGTGAAGGTGACAAAATATTCGGTACCGCTAAGAGCTCTAGTGGACATCGACCCACAAATATCTGAGTGTATCAGATCCAATACACCCTTGGCCCTATTGTTGCTTCTCTAATATGTTGCCTTGGCATATTTTCCCAATACGCACCCCTTGCAGACATCATCTCGTTTAGTGCTTAGTTCTGGAACACCTGTGACAGTCTTCTGGAGAGTTCTCAGCACCCCATGATGCTAATGCCCCATTCTTCTATGCCATAGCTCATTCAGGTCTGTTTCATCTGCGTTGTCGACTAGTGCCATTGGAGAGTCAAGCTGTAGCTTGTACAGTTTGTTGCTTTTTACCCTGATCTGTGCCTTCTTCTTCTAACTGGGGTGCTTGACGTAGATTCTATTGCCAATAAAGTAGACGTCATATCCTCGGTTTTGAAGCTGAGACACTGAGAGTTAATTCATCCCTAAACGCGACACATGCAACACATTAGTGGCCCAGATTTAATATCTCGCCTCGGTCTGAAAAATTACAGTACCTCTTCCAGCGGGAGTGCATTTTGCTTTATTATCCATGGTTATTTTGAAATTCATATGCTCTTCTTGGTAGTCAGAAAAACAGTCCCGTACTCCAGTCATGTGAGTAGAGGCTCCGCTGTCAATATACTAGACATCAGAAGAAGCATTGCTTGATACGCAAGCAAAATCTTCCTCAAGTCTGGATGCCAATACAGAGACATTGTTATCTATCTATTCTATCGTGCTTCTTCCCCTTCCTAGAGAACTGCGTGAACCCTTCTACGCTATTGCTGTAACAGTAGATTTCCGTTCATTGATAGATGCCCCCTCTCTGTTATTCATCTCTGGCTCTGATACCATGTGAAATTTTCAAACTGAAAACTAAACAGTTGCAGTGATAGATTTATTTCTCCTACTTATTATTTCGACAAGTTATTATTCAAAAATCTTCTGGCAAATATCGAAATAAATACTACTGCAACATTCACAACTATATATGCAGAGAAATAAATAGCAGAGAACATAAGCACAAGAATCAATCACATGTACACAGTTATTTTTGGACAATTGTTCCCGGAAAAACACAATGCGGGAAAACTGGTGCAGCAGATCATGGTTTTATTAATTCTTCAGCAAATGATATCTTTACAGGGAAATATAATGACAGATAAATTTTGAAACACCTGAGACTGAATTTCCGGCTTACCCGAACAATTCTTTGACACCCTGATCAACCCTTGCATTCTCTCGTGTCTGTTTGCGTGATTCACTGCGCAGTCCCAACGCTGGACTGTGTGAGTCTGCGTGGGTTCTCTGCGCTGCAGCCTCAAGCTGGCTCCAGTGACCCACTGCTGCCCTCAGTCCTTAATCTTGATCACTACTGACTCCCTCGTCCTTCTGCTTCTGCAAACTTCTCGCCCTGCAACTCTCCCACTGAAATCGAATTCTACTTCAGAATGGATTTCCTTCGGGTACTGAGTGTATGCTCGGCTTATTTTCCAAATGACCCTCAAGCCTTCTTTTATAATCTTCCTGTTGGAGAACCAACGAACCAGATTAAAACATTAATCAATGGCTAAGATTAAAACTTGACTTGATCCATGTTTTCTAGAAGATTCATACTCTGACTTATTAATACCCTTTAATTATTTCATTTCCCTAAGTTTAAACTTAGGTTCTTCATTAAAATAAATAATTATTTTAATAAGTTACGAACCAAGTGGAATTTCCACAAATTATTTCTGGGTTCTTTGGAATGTTGCTGTCCAAGCCTCCTTGCAAAGTTTGAGACTTGGAACACTGCTCGATGCTACAAAATTCAACTTTTTCCCCACATGTTAATGTGTATGTTTCGACCATATTTTGCATTTTGATCTTCTTTTGTTTTTGCTTATGGCCATCATATGCCTTTTCTTGTTCTTTTAGTTGCATCAACCTCCCAGGGCCAAGTTCTGGGCCTTATCCAGGTATGAGGATGTCAATTGAACCTGAAGAAGGGAGTTGGAATATAGGGCTTGTAATGTAAGTTGGATGGTGGTAAGTATGGAATAGGGAGAGGTGGGACTATGCTATCTCAATCGGGGTTTCCTAAGTAGTTCCCTTCCTATACCCATTGGGCCATTAATGGAGGTCCCACTGGACTAGGATGAAAGATTAACCCCCCATTTAAGGTGAGGGAACAAGATCATGGTCAAAACCCCTCTTCCTTCCAAGTTACTCAATAATCCATGTCAAATACCCAAATACAAACAAGCATAAGCACCTGATTGCAAAATGAATAGAGTACCTTTTGATTGGAATCCCACCTTCAAAGTTCCAACATGTGCTCTTTCCAAATGGGCGAGGAAACATATGACTAATGTAGATGGCAGAGATATGAATGGCATATTGTCATTGGCTACTAGTGGTTGTCAGGGGCTACTGGCTGGAAGAGATGATAAGAGAAGATTTCTCTTACAGGGTCACCCACTTTTGGTGGGTAACATATCTCATAGCCTCCATGAAATGTACGGTTAGAGTGATTTTTTTGTTGGAAGTAGCAAAGCGAAGGGCTTGAAGATACTCTAGCAGAAATAACATCTCATTAATCCAAAATTCCTCATAGCGACTCTTTAAAACCAGCGCACCAGTACATTAGTTTGAATGAGGGAGGAATAGTTTCATTTCCTCTATTAAAACTGCTTAAGAAAATCAGTACCATGGCTTATCAATGGGTTTCAATGTAAAATAAGAAATCAACATTTAGTTTATCACTTCTTCCTTTAGAGACAATGTCAACGTTACTAGTACCTATTTTTGGACTAATAAAAATATAAATTTCTTTTAACAAAGCAATGATAACAATTTTGTTTAAGTTTAAACTATTTATTGGAAAATGATTTATTGTACAATTTTTTCTGCTCCGCAGAAACTTTTTGCAAGCTTTGTATGATGTCAACTTGATATTCTCAACTGTTGTTAATTTTCTACTGTTCTATTCTGTTACAATCTCTTTAGCCCAATTCTTATCTTCAATTAGCAATCTTTAAAACAATTTAATCTTCCAATGATTAATAGCAATTGTATATAGAATAGTAAATGCAAAGGCAATCAAGAGCAATAACAGGAGACACCAAGATTGGTCAAAGACCAGGGAAAAACCCCACAAGGGGGAAAACCCTTTCAAATTCTTCTTCTTAATGGGTTGTCATAAAATGTTCAACAGAGAGAGTACAATGTTCCAATTCATCAATCAAGAGTCAAAGTCAATCCTTTGACTATCCAACTAAACCAACCACACAATATCCAAGAGATGAATCCAATAGACAAATTTGATCAAAGTCAAAGTCTCCAACACTGATAAAAGTCTGCGGTCAACAAAATTTTAGGTTACAACTACTGGGACCTAGGACAGACATAGAGGCTGCAGCCCTTTAGTCGCAGGGAGCACCCTATCAACGTAGTGGCTGTAGCTGAATTTTGTTTGATCAAACCTTGCGGCTCTAGCTTAATTTCTTCTCCTCGCATGTGTGTGCTCAAAACTTGCAATTTCAGATTTGTACAAACCAATCCGAAGAAGAGAGAGAAGAAGATGCTTGATGATGATGTTCAAATGAGGTTGACTTGTCTTGTATTTATATGCTTCCAAAGGGTGGCCAATTTTCTTTAAAGTTGACTTGTACTTTTGTGCACATGTGGGTTTTCACCTTAAAAATACATTAGTTAAATTCTTCCAAGGGCTAGGAGGGGTCTTTCTTAATGAGGAAGGTTGTCCAAAGGAGGGAATTTGTCCGTGAGCTGCCAAATTAACACTCCCTCTCAACTAGGGAGAAATTACCGACTGCAACATATGTTCCATCTCGAATATCTCATCATCGTCTTGTCAAATGTCGTCATTGCTCATCTCTTTTCTTCTCTGCTCATATCTGCTGAACACTCTTGAATCTAAAAGAAGAAGAGTTTGACATCATAGGGGAGCTAAAGCTACCACCCTCTATCAATAGGCGAGATCTACTTACCGCATGGGCAAGGTTCACATTCTGTCCTATTGATCTCCGACAATAGGCGAGATCGACTTAAGGATCACACTCTGTCCTATCTTCTAGTGACAATAGGCAAGATCGACTTATCTGGTCGGGTAAGGATCACAACCTTTCTTAAGTCACCTCAACCCATTGGCTAGATGGGGAAGGACCAATCCCATCAAGCCCAACTTGTGGGTAGGATGCCAATTGGAGTATACTCTGTCAAAGCGACAATAGGCGAGTTTGACTTACCACAGGGTAAGGACCACACCCTTTCCTATTGTCCTTAGGTCCGTCAACCCCAAGAGCCCTTAGTGCTCCATTCCTCACCTTGGCAGCTCAATAGGGGGGAAGAGCACACTCAGTGTTCTCCCCAAGAGGGTCACATCCATCAATCCAAGTTGTTCTTTGAAGACCAAGAAATTCCCTTTCAACAAAGCCTTGGTGAGTATATCCGCTATTTTCTCATCAATCGAAATGTGATGGATCCTCATTGCTCCTCTCTATACCATGTCTTGTATATAATGATACCTAATCTCAATATGCTTGGACTTGTCATGAAATACGAGATTATTTGCCAATCGGATCCCACTCTTGTTGTCGCAATATATCACGGTTGTATCCAGGACTTGCTCAAAAAACTCTACAAAGAGCTTTCTCAACCATGCTGCTTCACAGCTAGCCAAGCTAGCAGCCATGTACTCTGCCTCAGCCATGCTTAATGCTACAGACGTTTGTTTCCTGTTCATCCAAGATATCATGGCAGAACCCAAACTAAAGCAGTGTTGAAAAATGTGTAACTAGGTTTGTTCATGACTCTTCATAAATATGAAATGTACTTTTGATTCTTGTATTTTGTAAAATGAAAGAAAAATTATTATTATCATTTTTGGAGCATGGGTTTCATGCTCAAGGTCTTTTAGTTTAGAGGTCAAGCAACCATTGAGTGCTTCTAGGGTTTGTCCTAGGTCAAGAAGTCAAAAGAGTCATTGTCACGACTCACAAGAGACCCCGTCAAGCACATTGTAACTTGTAAAGAAAATTATTTTTGTATTTAGAAGTGTCAAAATACCCTTCAAGACCAAGTCGGCTTGGCAACTAAGAAGTCGGCCTATTTTGAGGAGCCATGTCCACCCTAAGAAGCCTATATAAAGGAGGGAACTCGACCTCCTTTGGACATATTCACTTCTCACTCATCCAAGCGAAGGAGAAGCACAAGAAGGCTAGCAAAGAAGGAAGGCTAGGGTTTGCTGCTTCAAGGTCGAAATTCTCTATCTGCTGGAAGAGGAACAACTCTGCTAGAAGGAGGGTCTAAGAGGTCACTTATTAACCCTAAACAAGGAAGCAAGTTAAGCGAAGTTGTTGGGAGGCCTTGGAAGGCTCGATTTTGCTCACACACGTGGTTGTAGTAGTAGTTGCAGGGGGCCAAAATTTCAGACCTGCAGCAGAGGCCAAAATTCTGTAGCTAGGGGTTGAAGTGGTGCTGCTGGAAGAGATTTGACTGGGTTTGACTTGGACAAAGGAAGCACATCATCAAAAAAGGTTGGACGTGGTCTTGGAAGGGTATTGGTCTTGATCTAGAGGTCTTGGAATTCGTCAATTGAAGAATCTAGAAGAAGAGAAGAGATTTATGGGTTTTCCTCTCAAGTGGAGAGGTTTTGACCCTGGCTTGCTGTACTATTTTTCTTCTTGTTT
The DNA here is from genome assembly GCA_034641835.2 of Pinus albicaulis. NCBI lineage: Eukaryota > Viridiplantae > Streptophyta > Pinopsida > Pinales > Pinaceae > Pinus > Pinus albicaulis. The sequence continues at coordinate 505,941,709 of CM076571.1, forward strand.
TGGTAGTTGTTTGATGATAAGAACAAACATAATAATAAGAGAAGAAGCTAATAAGTAAGAAAAGGTAAATAGATATCACAAGCAGTTACCATAGAAAGAGAAATCATTCTATATAATGCCCTATAGATTTCTCAACATGGTATCAGAGCTAAGGTTGGCTAAGGGCATAATGAAGATCTCCATTACATTGAATAAGTTCCTAAAGAAGTGTACAATGGTGGCAAGTCATCTCAAGAAGGGCATCAAAGAAGTATGGGACCTCTTATTTTCTCCTAAAAAGGAAGTGACCAAGACACCTACAAAGGACGAAGGACTATTCTCATCACTCATTGGCACATTTCAAGATACAAATATTTGGGTAATCGATAGTGGAGCATCGAGACATATGACTGGTCAACACAAGCAACTAAAAACATAGTCAAAAGGAAAGTCCCATTACTCCGTAGAGCTTGGTGAGTTGTGACAATAAGACCTACCCTATGCGAGGAATAAGATCAACCTCGCTAGAGCTGGAGAATGGAGGAAATATTCATCTCAACAATATCCTATTTGTTCCAGGTTTGCATAAGAATTTGCTTTCCATTTCATGCCTAGAAGATAAGGGTGACAAAATTGCTTTCATAGATGGAAAGGCTGTAGTATGGGATAAAAACTCAAGCATAGATGATGCAAGGATGATTGGGATCTGTGAAGGAAGACTTAACAGATTGTTGACTCGCCTCACTCAAGCCTTGGTTCACATTGAATTTAGCCCATGTGAACTTTGGCATAGAAGATTTGGTTATCCTCACTACAAAATATTACCAACCCTAAATTCAAAGGTGAATGGCATCCTCGAACTAAAGGAAGATCATGAAGGAGTATGCAAGGGATGTGCATTGAGAAAAAACACCAAGAGACCATTTGGAAGTAGTGCTTAAAGGTCAAAAGAAATTTTGGATCTCATTCATTCCGATGTCTTTGGTCCTATGACTCCAAAGTCTCTTGGAGGTCATCTATACTATGTAACATTCATAGATGACCATTCAAGGAGAACTTAGGTTTATTTAATGAAATCCAAGGATGAAGTATTCATCAAATTTCAAGAATTCAAAGCCGAAGTAGAGAACCTTACAGAAAGCAAAATCAAGAGTTTAAGGTATGATAATGGAGGAGAATACACATCAAAGAAATTATAGCCTTCTGTAAGGAGTCTGGGATTAAGAGGGAGCTGATAATCCCATATAATCCCGAACAAAATGGAGTAGCAGTATGAAAGAATTGATCCATTGAAGAAATTGTATTTGCCATGTTACATAATTAAGATTTGCCGAAATTTCTATGGGGTGAAGCTACTAAGACAATTGTATACATACAAAATAGAAGCTCCCATAGGTTACTAGGTAACATGACTCCCGAATAAGCGTTCACTAGGAAGAAACCAAGCGTGGGCCATCTTCGAATATTTGGTTGTCTTGTCTATATTCACATACCGAAGGACAAGAGAAAGAAGTTGGATCCTTTAGGCATGAAGGGAACATTTGTTGGCTCCAATAATTCTTCTAAGGCCTATAGGATCTACATAAAAGGACACCGAATAGAAGTTAGTTGAGATGTGATATTTGATGAGAGTATTGCATTCAAGAAATCAAAGGATCTCCCTATGGACTCTGATGATGAATAACTTCCTATATTTGAAGAGGAAGGTACTAGGGAAGAAGAAGAATCAAATCATGAAGATGAAGGTTCCAGTGAACCTGTGCAAGCTGTGGTCATCCCCGAAACTAGAAAGAGACCTAATTGGTTGAAATCCACTCTATTAGATGCAGAGGGACATGGAGCAACTAAAGGCACATTCAGGGAAAGTAAGAAGCCCAAAAGCTCAGGGTAGGCAACATATATGACGAAGTTAATAGAAGCAGAGCCATCCACCTTTGAAGAAGGTATTAGTCATCAACAATGGAAGGATGCCATGAATGAAGAATGCCAATCAATAGTGAAAAATGGAGTTTGGGAGATTGTACCTAGGCCTGAAGACAAATTTCTGGTGACTTCCAAATGGCTATGCAAAATTAAACATGTGGCAGATGGAAGTATTGATAAATATAAGGTAAGATTTGTGGCTAGGGGATTCTCTCAACAAGAAGGCATCGATTATGAAGAGACATTTGCTCCCACAACAAGGTATACAACCGTATAGTCACTGGTCTCTTTGGCAGCATCGATGGGATATTCATCAAATGGATGTCAAGACTGCATTCCTGAATGGCACAATTGACGAAGAAGTCTATATAGAGCAGCCCTTGGAGTTGAAGTCAAAGATAGAGAGGCTTATGTTTGTAGGTTGAAGAAGGCATTACATGGCCTTAAGCAAGCACTAAGGGCATGGTATGCAAGGATGGATGCATACCTACAACGATTGGGATTCACAAAGAGGTTTGTTGATCTGAACCTCTATATCAAGGTTGTGAAGGATGAGCCCGTAATCATTCTTCTATATGTGGATGATCTTCTTTTGACAGGTGTAGAAGGTTGAATCCAAGAATGCAAGAAGTAGCTTGTAGAAAAAGTCGATATGAAGGACCTTGGGCTGATGCACTACTATTTGGGATTGGAAGTCTAGCAGGGACCCGTTAAGATTTATCTAGGTCAAGGAAAGTATGTGATCGAGATGTTGAAGAGGTTTGACATGATGGATTGCATGTTGAAAAGTGTAACTAGGTTCGGTCTTCATAATGGCATGTAATTATGATTTTATGTAATGAAGGGGCAAAGATAATAAAATGCATTTATTGTAATGCTTGCATCATTGGTTTCATGAGCAAGAATATTTTATTATAGGTCAAAGGCTTCTTCTTGATGTCTTTAGGATTTTGCCGTCTTGTCATAAAGATAATGAGAGTCATGTAAATGAAGTCATGTTACACTTGTAAAAGGACATATTGTTGATGTAAAAGTATACTCCAAGACCTTGTCACTAGGTCCCCTTGAAGTCGGCTCAAAGCATGGTAAAGATACTCCTTGATGAAGTCAGCCTACCCTCCACACCTCATGTCGGCCTACATGCTAGAAGACAATCCCTATATAAGGAGGACTACAACAATTCGGTCCAGGGTCTGCAATAAAAGTGCGAGAGAGGGACTGTAATTGGAGCGAAGATAGAAGGTTGATCTGCGAAGGAAAGAGAGGTATACATACCTATGGTTCTGGTCTATTCTACCTCGCATGTTTTAGGCAGGCCTAGGGCTGTCATAGTAAAGGACAAGTCTATAATTGGTGCGAGGAAGTAATGTGTAATGGAGAGGGATATACAATGAATAAAGAGGCTACAAAGCATGCGAAGAAGAGGACAATTCTGAAGCAAAAGTGCGAAAATAAGGTATGCATTCAGTGCGAAGGAGGCGGCAGGTCTACAAGGTTTCTAGGTCACCACAGCTTAGTCTTGGGGCTGCACTATACCTCACATATCTCAGATTGCCCGAGGGTTACCAGGGTGCAACAAGATGGTTGAAAGGGAGATCAAGGGCAACTGAGGAAGACTGAAGGAAGCCGAGAGGAAGCACACTGTTTGGGGCTGCTAGATTAGGGAACAAGCTTCTCTAATAGAGGTGCAGTACAGTGCAGAAAAGGAGGATCAACATAAGGAGCCAAGAAGAGCTAAAGGATAAGTGACAAGGGTCTTGGAGGTATATTGGTGTCAAGGTTCTATGTCATGGTATTGGTACTCATCAGTTGAAGGTATATAAGAAGAATTTTTGATCGGGTTTTCCTATCAAAGGGTGAGAGGTTTTGGCCCTGGCTTGCTATCCTAAACATTGTGTCTCTTGTGCATTTGATAATTGACTTGATGAAGAACATAATAATCTAACGAAGACAAGATCTAAGTAAAAGAAGCTTAAGGACATCACAAGTAATTATCAAGAAGAGACATTGTAATAAAAGCCCTAATTTATCAACATGGATTCAGAGCTAAGGTGCTGAAGGCAAGAAAGGGTAGTTTAGCAAAAAGACATCAAGGATCAATTTTCTAAAAGGCATCAAAGCAAAGTGTAGGATCTATATTGAAGAAGGATTTATAGTGAAGAGCCAAATCCTAGAGCCAAACCCTAGATCTAAGAAGGAAGATCTGCTTTCACAAAGAAGGCTACAAAGGAGTTGGTGAAACCCTCGCCTCCACCTTAAGAGACTGAAGACTTTACTCAAGGTTAAAGGACTTATACATAAAGGTCCTTCAAATATTGTCAAGACATCATTAAGCCATCATTTTCCTGAAGCCATCATTAAGCCATCTTTGATCTTCGTCATCATCAAAGATCCAAGGTGATTTACCTCCTTGTACCAATCAAGAGGGAGCTTCTGATACTATCTACATCATCATCAAGGAAGAAGCCAGTGAAGGAAGAAAAGCATCTACACCAAGTAAGTATCTTTATGACTTCATTTGAATCTGTGAAAATGTCTTTTTTGCAAGGAAAGCAACAAATTGTCTAGGTCTTCAAACTTTCTTGCATGGAAGAAAAGGACAGATCTGAATCTGATTGAAAATGAAGTCATGGATCACATTAAATGGTCTGTAACCCTCCCTTCAAAAGAAGATACTCAAGCACATGCCAAATACATGAAGGGAGAAATAAGCGCCCAGAGGATTCTTATAGAATCCATAAAGGACTCTCTCATCCCGTATGTATCAAAACTAGAAACTTCAAAAGAAACATATGACATATTGGTGGAGTTGTTCTCAGTGAGTACTGCAGGAGAAGTAATATCTCTTAGACAAGAACCATACAAGTTGAAGCTGTCAAGAGAGGAAGGAATCACTTCATATTTTATGAAGATTTTTGAAATACGAGATCAATTGCAGGAATTGGGAGAAGTAATGTCTGATAGAGAAATGACTACAGTGGTACTGAATGCTCTACCGGAGAGATGGGGAAACTTCACTTCAAGTATCTATGGGAAGAAATAAGCAACAACATTCCAAGATCTATGGTCTCTATGTAAGATAGAAGAAACTAGGTTAAAATAAAAACTCGATATAGGATCAAATGAAGAAAATCAAGCCTATGCTACCATGTCAAGAAGAAAGGGAAGATTCGATAAATTTGGTCCTCAGAAGAAAAGCAGGAACATGGATAAAATAAGACGCTATGGATGTAATGAACTTGGGCACTGTAAAAGAGATTGTCCTCAACCTAATAAGGACAAGAGGAAAAAGGAAGAAGCCAATATCACTGAAGAAATGGAAGAACCAGAGTCAAAGAAGCCTAAGAAAGAAGAAGTGAGAGATCTCTACTATGATTGAGATCATATTCTTCTTTAAGAGGTATCTGTTGGTTGTAAAATAGTAAGATAGAAAGCATTGTAAATTAGATAGATGCATCACATTAGAATTGCCATCATGATAGAAGCATTGAAGTAGGAGCACTTGTCATAAGAGAATGTCTGAAACAAATTTATGTAACAATCATGCTATGAAATAAGTGGCTCCTGGGAACCTCACTGAAAATAACATTTATGAAAGGCAGTGATCTAGATCAAGGTTCATCATTCATTAATCTATATGGAAACAGGTGCTGATATTTTCTAATGGAATCCTCTTTGGATTCTCCGTTTTAGAAAGGAAGCAAAAGGTTTCATCGAGAATTCTAACTTGCAGAATTCTGGGATTGGGATATGATGACATATTGATAAAGCAGGTCAAGGGAATGAAGCTCTTCCATTCTAGGGACAACTGCTACAAATATTAGACGACTCAAAATAAAGGATGATATATATATATATATATATATATGCTTGCTTATACTGGATATTATGAAGTCATGTCATGTGGTTGTAGGTAGTATACTTCTATTTTTAGAAGTATGATAAAAGGAAAAGAGAATCTCCTCCGATGCACAGGTTGCCATAAGGCATGATCCACACCAGATGAAATCAACATAATATGTCTTCATATGGAGTATGAGGTGGTTGTATACAATTAAGGAACTATATATTGGAAGCTCCTGGGAATGCCATAAAACTGTGTGGAAAAAGAAAGGAAGAGAAACAAGGGTCCATCCTTGACAAGAAACAAGGGCAACAATCGACCTAATGGTAGTGTAGTGGGCAACGAGAGCAAATATATCATAATAGTCTTCTCACTCTTTCTGGGAGAAACCTCGGGCCACGAACCTTGCTTTATACTTTTCAATGCTTCCATCAACTTCATGCTTTATCTTGTATAGCCATTTTGAAGTTACTATAGACTTTCCTTTAGGTCTCGAAACAACATCCCATACATCATTCTTCATAATTGATTCATACTCTTTGGCCATGGCATCCTTCTAAACTTGTTCTTTCACAACTTCTTCAAAGGTGGGAGGTTTAGCTTGTATGATGGAGCTCATAGCTACAATGTATCCTTCATACTGACATGGCTTCTTGCTTTCTCTAAAGGTCCCATTGGCAGGAACATATCTCTCAACATCCTGTAATGTATCACTAACCCACGATTGTCTTTTCTTGGAAGGGGGGTCATTTGGAGGAGGATCCAAGGGGTCCATAGGCTCCATGGAATTATCATCAACATCTTTCTCCGTCTCGAGCACATAATGACCTTCTAGTAGGTCCATATCATCATCTTTCTTCTCAGGTGGAGGAAGGTCCCTTGCTTTTCCAAGGGCAACATCTTCATTGAAGGTTACAACCCTGCTAAACTCGATCTTCCTTGACCAAATATATATATATATATATATATATATATTTTAAACGTTCTATAGTTTTCAAAATATCTAACTAATGTACCTTTCTTTCAAGTGAATTCCAGCTTATTCCTCTTACCTTTCGGCACATGTAAATATATGGGGCTAGAAAATATCCCGAGATGTCCAATGTCGGGCATCACTCCTGTGAATACTTCTTTGATAGTCTTGTTATCCAAAGCTTGATGAGGAACCCTGTTTTGTACATAGACTGCTGTATTTGTAGCTTCTCCCCAGAGGAACTTCGACAACTTTTGATCATGCAACATAGCTCGGGAAACTTCCATGATGGACCTATTCTTTCTTTCAGCCACTCCATTTTGCTCGGGATTATAAGGTACAATAGCTTCCCTCTTGATTCCAACCTGCTTGCAAAAATCAATGAACTCATTTGACGCCTAAGAAACTAGCTTCGTCCTCCCCCCCATTTCTCGAATCCCACGATTCGCACACGATTCTTTAGGACATGTGTCTAATTCATAACTCTAGTGTGCCCTAGCACATGGGATTCGATCGACACGCGAGTCCGATTCGATGGGCCAACGAGTCACGATTTCGAGACATGTGTCCCTTTGAAAAGCATGCCGTGTGACTTTTAAAGCCTGATTTGGGCCCATTTCTCACTCATTCTTGATTGTCTCTCTTGTTGTCTGTGTGTGGGAGCAACTAGCAAAGGGTTTGGGAGCATTTTGGAGGTGATTCAAGCAACAGGTAAGTGCATTTTGCTTTCATTTTTTTGCATTTTTGCTACAACAGTTTGCATGTCCATTTTTTTACAAGTTTGTGCATTTTTTCTTTTTTTTTTTACAACATTCATGGTTCAATCAAAGGCAACAGGGAAGGGGCAAAGTAAGGGGAAGAATGTCCCCATTGGTGATGCCCCACCTGTTCCAATTTCATCAAGGTCTACAAGTGTTCCCTCTATTGGAAGTGGGGATGCAACAACAACTTCAAATGTTGAGGGTAGAATAAATTTAGAAAGAAAACAGACTGAAGAAATAAAATATCCCTTGTGGAAGTATGTCACAAGAGATCAAGGGCCAAACGACAAGTTGAAGGGAGGAGGAAATGTTGCTTGAAAATAAAACTATTGCAACAATCATTTCAAGAGCACTTATTATCGTGTGAAAGCTCATTTGTTGGCCTTACGAGGTTGTGGAATTGGAGCATGTGCACATGTATATTTAGCTAAGAGGAAAGAAATGGAAAAAGAGGCCAATGTTGGTGTGGCAAGGGTGGCTGCATCATCTAGAAAAAACAAGAATGATGATCCCCTTCCATTCTTGAGGAAAAGCAACAACAAATTTCCATTTGAGAGTTTTGGTGGGGGTGTGGGTCAAGTAGCAAAAAGAAAGGCAATGGCACTTGGTCCAATGGACAAGTTTTTCAGAAAGAGAGATGGGAAGAGCTTGATATCACCATTGCATTCTTTTTCTATCTGAACTTCATATCCTTTAATATTGCACACTCACCTTTATATCTTGAGATGTGTTGAGCTCTAACTCAAGGGGTTCCATCAGGGTATGTGCCTCCTGGGCCAGAGAAGCTTAGAACCACATTGTTGACTAGGGAAAAGAAAGAGGTGGACGAAATGCTTGAGCCTATTAAATCAACATGGCCAACATTTGGGGTTAGTATTGTTTTTGATGGATGGATAGATCCAACATGCCACCCACTCATCAACTTCATGGTGTCTTCCTTGAATGGACCAGTTTTCTTGAAATCAGTGAATGCACTTGGACAATACAAGGATGCACAATATATTGGTGAGTTGTTCATTAAAGTTATTGAAGATGGAGGTGTTGATTCTTGTGTGCAAATCATTACAGACAATGTACCTATTTGCAAGGTTGCTGGCATGATTGTGGAAGCTAAATATCCACAAGTATTTTGGACACCTTGCATTGTCCATTCCTTGAATTTAGCACTTAAAACTATTGCTTCTGATGTGCCTTGGATTGGAAGTATTATTGAGGATGCACGACATATTCACAACTTCGTACAAAATCATACAAATGGCCTCACAATCTACAAGGAGTACACCCATCTATCATTGTTGGAGATTGCAGATACATGGTTTGCCTCTTCATTCATCATGTTGAAGAGGTTGAGGGAGTTCAAGACCACTCTTGGGGCCATGGTTATTTCAAAGTTTTGGTCTTTTTGGAGAAAGACAGATCAAGCAGCCTCAAAAAGAGTCAAGGACACAATGTTAGATGATGCTTGGTGGGAGAGAGTAGATATCGCTATTAAGGTCATGGACCCTATCTTTTCTTTGCTACGATATGTAGATACAGAAAAACCCATCCTAGGAGAGGTTTATGAGGGATGGGATTCCGTGATTGAGTCGGTGAGGACCATTATTTTACAAAGTGAGTGCCCTAAGTATGAGACATCATCAAAGGCCTTTTTCACGACCATACAAGATATTCTTGTCAGCAGATGGGACAAGAATTTCACACCTTTGCATTGTTTGGCTCACTCATTGAACCCAAAATACTATAGCCATGAGTAGCTGAATGGTGGACCTTCTCGTAGATTCCCTCCTCACATGGATGGTGAAATTCCACACGGGAGTAAGGATGCATTGAGGGAGATATTTCATGATAGAGTATCCCTTGATGAGGTGGAGGACGCCTTTGCAAAGTTTTCCACTGGCATTGGGTGATTTGCAAGCTATGATGTGATTAGATATAGGGGGGCTAAGAAGCCCGGTGGGCAACTCATGGGGCAACAACCCCCCTCTACAATAGTTAGCCATGAGGTTCCTCTCTTAGGTGACTTCATCCTCTTGTTGCGAGAGGAATTGGAGCACATATGTAATTTTTTATAGTGTCAAGAAGAGCAGGCTTGAGCAGTCCATGGCATAAACAATGGTGTATGTGCACACCAACCTTTGTCTTATTTACAGGTAGACGAATGAGTGGTTGAAGGGAAAGAAAAAGATGTGGGATGTCTTTCCTGATGATATGGGTTTGGACAACAATGTTGTGTTGGGATTGGCCAACTTGGATCTTAATGACCTAGTGTTAGAGCTTGTTACTTTTGATGATGGTGAAACTCTTAAGGGGTCATCCTCCACAACAACAAATGCAAAGATTACATTGGATATAGAGGAGGAGGATGCAATAGAGGAGAGCAGTGGTGACCATGACAACGATGTGATTTTGATGATGATGATGATGATGATTGATGAGCTACCTGTTATAAAATCAGAAAGGTAGAAAGATTTTCTTATTCTTGATAATTACTTGTGATGTTACTTGTTATTATGATTCTTTATATCTTCTTTCTTTTAGTTCATCAAGCAATTACCAAAGTAGCAACACATAAAACAATAGACAACAGATGTAGGCACTATGCCAGGGAAAACCCCCCTCGAGGGGAAAACCCAGTCAAGAAATTCTTCCTTTCAATAGTTTTCTTTGAGACTCTTCACCCTATACAAAGACTAGACCTTCCCTCTACACCAAGTCAACCTGCAGAATTTCAACTCCTTTCCAGCTACTGTGACTAGGCAACAACTTCTGGCAACAGTGAAACTTGGAAGACTTCGATCTCCCAATCAAGGGCACGAAACAGAGAGAGAGAGGCACCAAAATTTCGATTTTCTTCTTCTCCTTAGACTTCTCCAAACTCACACTTCTTTTGGCTTCCCAGCAACAAATTTCTTACTTTTCCCAGCTACTAGAGATATCAAACTTCTTGTGAGAGAGTGTGCTCCAAATGAATTCGATTTGCTTGTATTTATAGACTCCATGTGAGGTCGAATTAGGGTCCTTACGCCGACTTGATATCTTCTAGGTCGACTTGGTGTGGAGGATACATAAATCATATTTGACTCAATATTAAACCTTTTTACATGATTCAAAAGCCCAAGAAGGGTCTCTTTAAAAGTACAATTACTCTATGGACTCAGAGTAAATCCTAGAAGTCCTCGATGTGGACTTCGAACTAAAACAAGGTGACCCAAGCATGAAACCCATGCTTTAATAAGTCACAATAATAATAATAATAATAATTCTTTTCTTTATTCTTTTGACAAGTACATTACAAGATGACTCAAATACATTAAATGAAGACCGAACCTAGTTACATTTTCCAACACTCCCTTTTAACCAGGGAGGTATTCATCATATACAAATACAATGGAAGATCTCATACTATATGAACAATGAAGAACTTTAGGCATTGCAATGCCATGGACTAGATTCTTGACCAGAGCAATCTATCCATTGGTCTTTCAACAATTTAGGCATCGCAATGCCACAAACTAGATTCTTAACGAGGACAATCTATCCATTTGGGACTAAGATGGACTCAAGTTTTCAATCTGTATAGGTACCATCAGGCTTACTTGCTAACAATCAACCCAGGGATCCAGGTGTGTATCCCAAAATCAGAGCTTTTAATCAACACAACCTTTCCAACTTCGGGTCCTAGACATCAACACAAAGGGCCGGCTAGATGTCCTCCAAGGCAATGCTCCACTCACAAAGCCTCAACACTCCTTGATCAACAGATCATGGATGACCAATCTCTCCCAATCACACTGATTGGTAACCGACATGCTATGAAATCCTTGGAGAGATTTACCTGTACAAACACAACCCCAATCAATATTATACTTTCACATGTACATAAACAAATACAAACCTATGGGGTTTTTCAGACAACTTGATGTTGCTTCTCAACTTTTCATAGTAGGACTATCAATCGAATCTTTGACAAAAGGTTCCTTCATCATACAGTTTTCTATTCCTACTTCTCATGCATCAGCTTATCCTCCGAAATTCATTCTTCAATCAAAACCAAGCTATGCCCTCCTTCTCAACCAGGGAACATCTCTTTATCCAAACTCCCTCTTAATATTAGGGAGTTCAACTTCTTTTTGTCATTGGAGAATCTTTCGTGGCTTCCAACCATTTCATCAAAGTTATCATCCTCATCATGCTTATCTACCAACATCATATTGAAGTTTGTGTCCCTGCATAACTTAGATAGCAAGTACAACCAACTCTAGAAGCATGAAGTTAGCCATATCATAATCACGGAAGCATTTCAATTCCAAACTTAATTACAAACAAGAGATATATACTCTTCTACATCTTGCTAGGGACTTTTTTCATAACAACTTTCATTCCATCTAGGGTTTCAATGTTTCTTTCAAAGGTGTAACATACCCTACTACAACATATAGAAAACCCTAGAAACAATTCAAATAAATAAGGCATCTAAGAACTTTCAGAATTCATATGTTAGACTTTCCACTAGAGATTTATGCAAATCCTAGATTTCATAAAAGAGAATCAATAAAAAATCACAGCTTAGTCATTAACATGACCAACTTCCACTAGGGTTAGTTGCAAACCCCTAGATTTTCAATCAACCATCAAATCCAACCAAAACTTAGATTTCAACAATCTTACACAAATCTCAATTCATCAGAGATTTTCACCTTTACCAAGGTTCAACTTCAAAGCCCTAGAATTTCATTTTCACAACCTCAATAATCATTATATAAATAGATCTCAGATTGTTATATCACACATGCTAGAGAATTTAACTACTACTAGGGTTTAGCTACAAAACCCTAGATTTCTAAATATCATCATCCTAGTGTCTCAGATAAGGACTTATATTAAATCTTTAAAACTTTTGACCATCAATAACTAGGTCAACACATGTGTCTAGGACTTCATCAACATATCATAAGCACATCATATGTCAGGCAATATTAGAAATGTTAGACATATACCAACCTAGACCAAGCTAGGGTTTCAACCAATGGGCACATGCTTAGGGTTTCATTCCTAGACTCTAAATACATAACAAGGGTTTTGCTTATAGACCCAACCAAACCCTAAAGATCTTGGGTTTCATAACATAGCAAAGTAAACCCTACTATTCCAAAAATTTCAAAGGTTCGGGATTTCAGACAAACATCATTCACCCCTAACAAGTTAGGTTTTCATGATCATATCGAAATCCCAAATATGACATCATCAATGAAAAATTCAATTAACATTTCACAATAACCCTAAGCAGTTTAGGGTTTCAGACATTCACATTATCATACCCTTAGGTTAGGGTTTTCTAGAGAACCTGTCTAGGGTTCTATAAAATAAATTAAGAATGTAGAGGGGTAGATTTATCGAGAGATGAATCTCCCTAAACAAGAATCTCTATGATTCAAGATAGCTAGATATAACAATGTTGGTAATAGATTGTCAAACGAATAAACATTTATTATAAAGAAATCAATGTTTTAAAGCATACCTTTGTTCCTTGACAAACCTTGTCTTGAGAGGTCCTCCTTCATACTCCTTGAGAATATAGCAGATGTTTTCCTAATCAAGACAATTGAGGGAGAAAGGTGATTTGTGTTTAATATAATCAAAACTTAAAAAAGTACATGTAACCTAAATCTGAGGGCTCCCTCCTAAACTTGAGGGATACCTATAAACTTATAAAAACAATAAATTGTATTTTCCAAAAATATTTTAAAAACCTATAAATTCTAAAACATCAAAAATATAATTAAGATATATAAGGCTACAAGAAAAGGACTTAGTAGTGTAAGTCCCTAATGTCAGATTCTTCAGGATTAGCTTTCTTTGTTTCTTCTTTTTTAGCAATGTTGGCTTGATCTCTTTCTCTCTTCTTGTTTCTCGGATTGTCGAGACAGTCACTCCTATAGTGACCCTTTTTATGGCATTGATAGCATTCTACCTTTAGACATGTCAACTTTCTTCCTTGGTCCTTTCGATTTCTTTCCTTTATGTTGAGCAATGTAGGCATTTGATACTTCTTCAGAATTGTTAGTTAATGAGATCCTTAATTCTTTCTAACTTCAGGCACTCCATAGTTCCTCAAAGGTGGGAGCTACCTTCCAACTGTTAAGTCCTGTAGCAAATGCATCCCAAGTAGGTGGCAATCCTAATAGGGCAGTGATCACGAGTTCTTTGTCTAGAACAATTTCATCAATGGCCAAAAGATCATCCCTAATTCTTGCTATCTTCACAAAGGAGGAGGCCACTGTGTCTTCTTTAGTCATCTCTGTATTCCTTAGCTCATTCTTCAAACTTGCTACTTGACCAATGTTTTTAATAGTGAATAACTTCAACAAGGCTTCATACATTTCCTAAGCATGGTTGTCCTTTATTCCTTCTACCATTAGAGTCATGACCACCAATTCTAATTCCCTGAATTTCACTTTGTCACCATCACTGGAATCCTTTGTAGGCTTCTTTACCTTTCCTTTGACCAAGTTCAGTACCTTATTCTTTTCAAGGATGAGGTCAATTCTCTTCTTCTAGGACCTGTAGTTTGAGGCTCCTTCAAGTTTGTTTTCTCCCTTGATTGTGTTAGACATCTTCCTAGAGTGTAGTAGATTCCGTCCCTGAGATGATCCTTTGAATGGTTCCTTGATTAAGTGCTAAAGACTGCCTTTTTCTTCCTTCTTTCACCAAAGCTCTGATACCATGTTAGAAAATCATAAAGGTAGAAAATTTTTCTTATTCTTGATAATTACTTGTGATGTTACTTGTTATTACGATTCTTTATATCTTCTTTCTTTTAGTTCATCAAGCAATTACAAAAGCAACAACACATAAAACAATATACACCAGATGTAGGAAATATGCTAGGGAAAAACCCCCCTTGAGGGTAAAACCAAGTCAAGAAATTCTTCCTTTCAATAGTTTTCTTTGAGACTCTTCACCCTAGACAAAGACTAGACCTTCTCTCCACACCAAGTTAGCCTCCATAATTTCAACTCCTTTCCAGCAATTTTGACTAGGCAACAACTTTCGGCAACTGGCATCTTTCACCAACAATGAAACTTGGAAGATTTCGATCTCCCAATCTAAGGCACGGAACAGAGAGAGAGAGAGGCACCAAAATTTCGATTTTCTTCTTCTCCTTAGACTTATCCAAACTCACACTTCTTTTGGCTTCCTGGCAACAAACTTTGTACTTTTCCCAGCTACTAGAGATATCGAACTTCTTGTGAGATAGTGTGCTCCAAATGAATTCGATTTGCTTGTATTTATAGCCTACATGTGAGGTCGAATTAGAGTCCTTAGGCCGACTTGATCTCTTCTAGGCCGACTTGGTGTGGAGGATACATAAATCATATTTGACTTTACATGATTCAAAAGCCCAAGAAGGGTCTCTTTAAAAGTACAATGACTCTATTGACTCGGAATAAATCCTAGAAGTCCTCAATGGGGACTTTGACGTAAAACAATGTGACCCAAGCATGAAACCCATGCTTTAATAAGTCACAATAATAATAATAAAAATGATTTTCTTTATTCTTTTGACAAGTACATTACAAGATGACTCAAATACATTAAATGAAGAACGAACCTAGTTACATTTGCCAACACTACCTACTACCTTGTAGTTATTTTGTATTTGCTATTTCTATTTGCCTTTGGCATTGCTACCACCTATGTAATACATTTTGATTTTGATGAATTAATGAGAAAACTGTAGTTTCTTGTCTTTCTCTTATTGGATCATCGATGAATCTGTCACAATTGTATTTGTATGTATAATGTTACATTGTACAACTTACAAATTTTAAATTTACAATGTAGAATCTAGATCTATGTCTGAATTTGTATCATGAATGAGAATGTGTAAGAAATATCTATTTAGTATTAATTTTTAATATATATATATATATATATTTTAAATAAGATAATATATAACGTGTCCTATGTGTCCTGTTTTGAGGGGTCTACGTGCCCGTGTCAAACACTCAAATTTGTGTGTCCTGCGTATCCCGTGTCAGGTGACTTAGTTTGACGTATATTCTCCACCATTGCCAGACTTGAAGACCTTAATCTTCTTCCTTGTTTGATTTTCTATTAGCGCCTTGAAGTCCTTGAACATATCAAAAGCATCATCCTTGTGCTTTAAATAAAATATCCATGTCTTCCTGGAGAAATCATCAATGAAGATTATGTAATAGAGATGTCCACCAGTGGAGTGCATTGGCATGGGTCCGCATAGGTCAAAATGAAAGAGTTGAAGGATATCACTAGTCTTGTTCTTGCTAGAGGGGAATGGTCCCCTTGTCCTCTTTCCATTGGCATATCCCAGAGATACTCCATCATGACTAGCTTGAACATCAGGCATCCCAAAGACTAACTTCTTCAATTTTGTTAGGACTTCATAATGTAGATGTGCTAACTTTCGGTGCCATAGCTCACTTTGATGATTGTTGTCGTGGACCATTGCTAGCGGAGGTCTTCCATTGATTCTATAGAGTCCTTCAACTCTAGATCCCAAGGTAAAAGCATCCCTCATGCGAGATTCCATAGTCTAGGTGAGGAATTTTCCTCTTATGAAGGTTACTCTCACCCCTTTGTCTGCCAAGGCAGATATAGATACCAAGTTCTTCTTTAGTCCCGAAACGTACATCACATCATGAAGAAGAACAACGAATTCACTAGAGTCCAAATGAAATTTGACGTAACCAAAACCCTTCACAAGATGAGTAGTGTTGTCTCCAAGGATGATTTTCAAATTTGTCTCCCTCTCAACGAGGTTCGAGAGGACTTCTCGGTATCCATAGAAATGTCTAAAAGCCCCACTATCTATCAACCAACTATCATATGAATCTGGAGGAGAAGAACTAGAAAGAATGGAAATACGATATTCAGATTGACTAGCAACTGCACAGTGCATTGTTTTCATACCTTGAGTTCCTCAACATCTTTTCAGGACGCTGGCCTTCTTTTCGATCATCTAGACCATCTCTTCTTCGATCATCTCTTTTTCAATCATCGCCTCTTCTTTGATCATTGAACCTGTTGTTGTTGAAGTCTCGATTGTTGTTGTAGTTGGTGTTGGAAAATCATAAGGGCAGAAAGATTTTCTTATGTTGATAATTACTTGTGGTGTTCTTATGTTCTTATTAACTTTCCTGTGTTTTTCCTTCATCTTTGTTCCATCAAGCAATTATCAAAAGCAAAACATGAAGATCAAGGACACCAGATGTAGGCGGACAGCCAGGGAAAAACCCCTATCTACGAGAAAACCCAGTAAAGAACTCTTCCTTTAGTAGATTCATATGATAGTGAGACAACCAAGACTCTAGACCAACATAGCTTCCTCCTCCACCAAGTCAGCCTTTTGATATGATGCAACAACCTTCAATCTTCACCTTTTGTTCAACAACTTCAGCCCAACAACATCCCTGAAACTTCAACTTCCCAGTTGCAATATTTCAATTTCCCAGGTACTGCAGAATTTCGGCCCTCTTCTAGTAGCAGCACAACTTCACACGTGTAGGAAAGAGAAAATTTTGACTTTTACTCTTGAAAGAGTCCTTCTCCTTCTTCCTTGAATTTCACACTTTTCTGCAACCAATTACTGTACCTTTTACTGCAAATTGAACTTGATGAGAGAGTGTGACAAATGAGGTCAAGTTGCTCCAATATATAGGCTTCTGGTGAGGCTAACTTGATTTTCTTGAGGCCGACTTGGTGGAGGAGGCCTAAATGACCTATTTTACAGTAAAATAATTTTATTCTTTGACAAGTAATTCCCAGGAAGGGTTCTTTACAATATCACATGGACAAGGACACTTGACATAAACCCTAGAGGTCTACAATGGAGACCTTGACCTAGAAATACATGAAACCCATGCTTTAATAAGTCAATTTATATAATAATAAAATTTCTTTTTCTTCCTTTTGATTAATATATTCATTATGACTCAAGTGCAATTATGAAGACCGAACCTAGTTACATACTTCAACAGTTGGATCTTGAATAATTTCTCTTTTCCGAACAATCTCAAGCATAGTGACCATGCTTGTGGCAGTTGAAGCATTCAATTATTCTTCATCTTCTATTGAAGTCCTTTGATTCAGGAGGAGACCTTCTTGAACCAGATGGTCTTTCTCTTCCTTTTCTCTTCTTGTTTTGATCAACCAATGCAGAGGGCTCTCCTTCTTCGTGCTTTTGAATCCTTCCTCTAGCAATCATCTTGGTCTCCTTTTGAGTGCATTTATCAGTGAGCTCATCAAATGTCGGAAGAACATTATTGTTGCTTAGAGTAGTAATGAAGGTTTCCCAAATAGGAGGAAGGCCTTGAATAGTCAACACCATTAGCTCTCTGTTGGATATTTGTTGACCAATCGATTGCAATTGATCCCTTAGGCGGGATACTCATGATATAGGATTGCACGGATTCCTCCTTATTCATCTTCATTTCTTTGAGTTGATTTTTCAAGGAGGATGTGAATCAAGTTGTTGACTTCATGCATCCCGACCAACTTTTTTCAAATGTCCTTAGACTTCTTCAAGCTACCAACATAAACAAGTAAATGATCTTGCAAACCATCAATGAGAATTTTCATGGCTTTGAGCTCACCTTTCTTGTACTTGGATTTAGCAGCAACAATAGCATTTTCCTGAAGTACAAGAACTTTTCCTTCCACATATTCCAAGACATCATGTTCATGGATTTTTTTTTCCACATATTCCAAGACATCGTTTTCATCCAATATCACTTCCAACCTGATATTCCAAGCAACGAAGTTTGATGAATTACCCAGCTTCTCAGAATCCTTGAAGTAAGAGGTAGACATCTTGACCAACTCAAATAGGCTCCTTCAACTTCTTCCTCTTGTCTTTTGTCTCCTTGGGCTTGTCTTAACCTAGCTCTGATTTCATGTTAATTTTCCATTGTTGTTACAATCACTTTAGCCCAATTCTTATCTTCAATTAGCAATCTTTCAAAGCAATTCAATCTTCCAATGATTAATAGCAATTGTAGATAGACTAATAAATGCAATGTACAGTAGAGGACAATCAAGAGCAATAGCAAGAGACCAAGATTGGTCAAAGACCATGGAAAAACCCACAAGGGGGAAAGACCTTTCAAATTCTTCTTATTAGATTGTCATTAAATGTTCTGCAGAGAGAGTACACTGTTCCAATTTATCAATCAAGAGTCAATGTCAATCCTTTGACTATCCAACAAAACCAACCACACAATATCCAAGCCATGAGCCCAATAGACAACTCTGATCAAAGTTAAAGTCTCCAAAACTGATCAAAGTCTGTGGTCAACGGTCAACATAATTTTAGGTTACAGCTGCTAGGACCTAGTGACAGACAGAGCGGCTGTAGCCCTCTAGCCGCAGGGAGCACTCTATCAATGTAGCGGCTGCATCCAAATTTTCTTCGATCAAACCCCGCGCTCTAGCTTAATTTCTTCTACCCACATGTGTGAGCTGGGATCCTGCAATTTCAGACCTGTATGAACCAATCCGAAGAAGAGAGAGAAGAAGATGCTTGATGATGATGCCCAAATGAGGTTGACTTGTTTTGTATTTATATGCTTCCGAGGGGTGCCCAATTTTCTTTAAAGCCGACATGTACTTTTGTGCACATGTGGGTTTTCACCTTAAAAACACATTTTTCCTTAACCAAATTAAATTCTTCCAAAGGCTAGGAGGGGTCTTTCTTGATGAAGAAGGCTGTCCAAAGGAAGGAATTTGTCCCTGAGCTGTCAAATTAACAATTTTTACAATGAAATATTCTTCTGTAAGATGCTGCATGTATTGGTGATATTCATTCAATATGTACAAATAGATTGTTTACTGTCTGCATTTTATAATTTTTTTACGTAAGACAGTTGGATCTTTCTGTGA
This sequence comes from Pinus albicaulis, assembly GCA_034641835.2. Lineage (NCBI taxonomy): Eukaryota > Viridiplantae > Streptophyta > Pinopsida > Pinales > Pinaceae > Pinus > Pinus albicaulis. Next base: position 505,961,108 of record CM076571.1, read on the forward strand.
TTTTTTGTATTAAAATTTAAAACTGGTGCAAAGTTAACATACATGCTCCTTTTTTTACTCCTATTCACCTTGTGTTCAATATCATTGAAATTCTTTTGGCTAGTGCCCAAAAAGCTTTGAATATTTTCCAAATTATGAATTACCAAAAGGATACGAGTTGTTTATATAGAGTGCCTTCTTAGGATTGTGGGTTCTTAACATTATTTTATGCTCCCAAGATTGGTTAATGGAGTTAGACATGTTATTTGTTTTGTATGTGGTGTTGGCAGGAGTTGAAAAAGGATCCAAGGACCCACAAATTCAGAAAGTTGGAAAGATAACAATTGATCAATTGCGTGCAATTGCAACTGAGAAGCTACCAGATTTGAATTGTTCAACAGTTGAAAAAGCTATGAGAATTGTTGCAGGAACAGCTGCCAATATGGGCATTGATATTGATCCACCTGTTCTGGAACCTAAAAAGAAAGCGGTCTTGCAGTGAGAGTACAGTTCATTTTTGTTTTATGATGTACGCTAATTTCTCAATTTCTGATGCCATTATAATGCCATAAATTGCTTCTCAACAGGAGAGAATAATATATTTAGAAGAGTGCTGTAATGGAAATTTTTAATGGCCATTTCCTAGAAAGGCAAAAATCTAATTGACTGGATACGTATCCCTCTAGGGTCACAAATATGCCATATTTTGTATCCAATATGAATATGGCCTAGACACAGTTCAGGTACAGCTGGGATGCAGAAGATAAACGTTAAGGATATGGTGAGTGCTAAGCACCCTTGGAAAATGTTAAGGATACGGAGAGTCCTAAGCACCCTTGGAAGTACCATAAAGACATGCCTGGAATCCTAAGTGTTAGGTTTGTACCCAGAACCTTACACATTTGCAAGGTTCTGGGCAAGAACCTATCACTTCAGGATTCCAGGCAGGTGTGAAAAGGTCTCTTTATGGCACTTCCAAAGGGTGCTTAGAGCTTGCCTTCAGGATGCTATGTACCAGATACTGTTGATAGTGAAATCCCATCCATATCTACAAAAAATTCTAAAGAAGAGACAATAAATAAAAATGAACTAAAACCAAGTTTAAAGGTGACATATAGATGAGAGTATTAAAATATAAGCTTTTGCAGTTGAATGTCTTGTCAATTTTTTGGCTGTGAGAAGTTTTTGTGCTCGACGTTTCATGTAAATGCTTCACCTTCTCAAAAGCACAACAGAAAGATAAAAATGTTGCATTTTATCTTCTGCTATGCTCTTGAGAATGGGATGGGTGATGGGTGACGTTTCCGCCCAAAACATCATGGTAAAAAAAATCTCAGGCAGTTATAGAGAAAAACCCTTTGACAATATAAATGAAAATCCACTGGCTCATTGCACATCACTTATGAGAGTTTGGACTGCAATTTACCTTGATTATGCACAGTTTTTTGAGCGTTTGAAGGTTTTGTTATGGGCTAATTTTAATTATCATAGGTTGAGTTTGAAGAATGATCTTCTTCACTGTTTGCTGGATGATTTCAGGGAGGATCTTCTTTATTGCGGATTGATATCTTCATTTCCTATCGGGTGTACTGTGCAATGCATCTTTATTGTGTGTATTATGAACTTTGCATATAATGCATTTTAATAGTGCTAATTTTTCTCATACCAGATCTGATTTATTTACTTCAACAATTTAGTAAAACCCCAAAAAATATTTATCTCAAATATTTGTGAATTTGTCGAAAAATAATTACACTTGTATATTAGCCTTAAAAATGCAACGGAAATAAAATAAAGAGATTAATCACACCACAACAATGAATTTTTACCCAACACAATCTTCATTAAATTTCTCAGGAAAATTTTGGGTTAGAACCATAAAGAATACATAGAAAAACAAAGTTGCTAGGTACGTGGAAACTCATCCCCATTGGGAAAATTGGCCTTAAAGAAAACAGCCTATGGAAATCAAACCACCTGGAGCAAATCGATCCTCGAGAATTAATCCGTCTCAGTAGCAAATCAACCACTCTTTCTCCTTGTCTTGTACAACCCTTGCGCATTAGAGAAATTGACCTCCCTAGATAATTCATCCTCCACAATTCGACCTTCTTCAACAACTACGCCCCCTATTTTTTGAACTTGGCCTGCTTGAATTTCTCTCAAAATTCCTTGTTGCACTTTTCCTCACTTCTCTTCAGTCTAGTCAGGCCTTTTGCATTAGAGAAAATCACTTCCTCCACAACCGTGTGTCTTCACCTCTCCCTTAGGCTTATTTTATAATTTCATTAAAACAAAATCCCTAACCCTAATTTCCTAAGTGATCAATGGCTAGGATTAAATCTTTAAGCTTTACTTAAGATCAACGGTTGAGAATATATCTAAGTCACTTATATAATTTTATTATTTATCCTTAGAACTTTTGCCTAATAGTCCACAATAATTAATTAGATTAATTATGGAACTTTTCCTAAGTTAACCTTAGGAAGGCAGTCATAAAATCACTTCACCAAGCAAGGACCTAAAGAGGCAATCAAATATCTTCTACATGTTAAAATCCCAGCCCTATGTAAAAGACCTTGTGAAGCTACAAAAATTTCAACAGTGCTTCCTAGCAAGGAAGGGATTCTCCACCGCCCCTAGCCTATGTAAAATACAAACTTCCCTTTCACTATAGGCTTGGTGATAATATTTGCTACTTGCTCCTCTGTGGAGATGTACTACAATCTCACAACACCTCTCTAGACCCTATCTTTGTGGAAGTGGTATGTGATCTCTATATGTCTGGACCTATCATGAAACATTGGACTTTCATAGAGCTTAATGCAACTCTAATTATCACAGTGAATCATAGTGGGCCCCATCTCAAAGACCAAATCATCTTTTGAGCATCTTGCGAAGCCATATGGCCTCACAACTCGACAGACTCACTGCCATGGACTTTGCCTCTGATGAGCCAAGTGTTATTAAGTGTTTCTTCCTGCTATACCACGAGATCATAATTGTTCCCAAGCTAAAACAACATCCAAAAGTAGATTTCCTGTCCATTGCACTCTTGGCCTAATCATAATCTATGTAGCCCTGCAACTACACTCCACCAACTTTGACATATCTTAGTCCAAAGTCCACTATACCTCAACACATGTTTCATTACTACCCAATGAACCTTTCTTGGATCCATCATGAACTCGCTGAGTGTATTGGTGTACCCCTGTAGTCCCCATATTGTTATTATTGTCGGACACCTTGGAAAATGTCATTAACTTGGAATGTATTGGTGTACCCCCTGTAGTCCCCATATCGTTATTATTGTCGGACACCTTGGAAAATGTCATTAACTTGTAGCCCCCCTATTGTTATTGGTGTACCCTTGTAGTCCCCATATTGTTATTTTTGTGCCCCATAATAGCCCACTATTGTTATTGTTGTGCCTTTACATTATTATTATTAGGTCGACTAGAATTATATTGTGACCCCATGGACTGCTGTATATAGAAAGGAGGTTTGTCATTTGAATCATTGAAGAATTGTTCATTTATGTAATGTAAAGGAGGTTGCCCCCTCGAAGAGGCTGATTTCTAAGTCGTTGATCTCTCTCTTCTTCTATTTTGTGAGCTGGTTTCATAACACACTTTGGAGCCCTGAAGCAACTTGGGTGGAGACCAATCCGTGATGGTTAGTGATGTCCGACCATGAGGTGGAATCACTGGTTTGGGGTTGCGACGGTTTGGTCTTTGGAGCCCTGGTTTGGTGTTGATTGATGTGTTTGATAAAGTCCCACATTCATGCTTGGAATATGGCATCGAGGTGATTGGATGAAGTGAGACTTGGCTCATCTAATATATGGCTGCGTCGAACGTGGAAGTCCCATCTTCGGTTGGTTTTTACATTCAGTAATGAAGAGCTCATTCCTTTAGTATTTGGTATGCAAATGTACTAGTTTATGTATGGATTTTATTATTGTTATATCCATTGTATTTTTGTTGTTATTGTGCTGGTTATAAACACGCATTTGATCTGTGATGATGTATGGCTCTATCCATATTTTTACCTGTAAATGAATACACAATGTATCTACGGTCAAACCAAGTGTATTGTAGCTTATGATGTATGGGATCAATGCTTCTTAGCTATTCTCAGATAAGTGAGAGACCCCTTTCTTTAAATCTATTTTTTATACCTGCAGATGCAATGTTTGTGACATGTTTGACGAACTGCCTATCATGGTTGGGCGGGGTCCGGATGAGTTCCTAATGATGTGATTGCTTCCATGTCTTTGTTTTAGTGTTATTTATCCTCTCCTGAAGTTACATGAAGTTCTAGGCAGTGACTTGGGCTCAGGGGAAAAAAATGTGGCACAAATCCAAGCACAAAATTGACTGTTTGGGGCCCTAGTCGCTACCTTTGCAAGGCTAACCCGTAGATATAGGTTTCTAGCCACTCCCTTGCCCTTATATGCCCGCCGCTAAGTCTCAGAAGGGTTAAAAATCAGTTCCCCCTAAGGGAATGAGCCCTTGGAAGGTTGGGTTACCTCATGGGGATGTCAATGATGTAGTGTAAGGTCTGTTTGTGATGTTTTTCTGTCTGTTCCACTTCCTTAAGGTCATATAGGAGGTTGAATCTCATATTAGTTGTCTCTCGTCACATGTTTACACCAGTTGGCCAGTTACTTAGGTAGATGTGGGAAGAGGGTGTTATAGATTCTGTGCCACTTTTTAAGGGCTACGACTCAGGCCACTGCTCAGAACTCCACGAGACTTCCAAAAATGATACATAACACTGAAAAAATGTACTAATTCAAAAATTCGATCAATGACTTGTCTGGACCCCTACTATCCATGTCAGACATTTTGTTAAACATGTCAGAAATATGCAATCTACATGTCTTAACAACATATCTGAGCATAAGGGTCTCATACTTCTCTGAGAATCGCTAATAAACATTGATGCCTTATCACATTAGTTGCATTATCATCTACTAGGTCATATATTCACTGTTCATTCATTTGCAAATAAAAACACAATGGAATCCATACATCATAACTGTCATAAAACATACTCATAACCAACATGTAAACAACATAAATAGCAGGGATATAACAACCATATAAACCACATAATAGCAAGTACATTTACCCATCAGAAAAGATCTTATTATCATGTGTAAAATGCAACCAGGTTTGGGACTTCCACATACCACCCAACCATAGACTAGGCTGAATCAAATCTCTCTTTCAACCAGTCACTCTCGTGCCATATTCCAAGCATGAATGTGGGATCTCATGAAACACATCAAGCACAACCAAACGAGGGCTTCCAGAGGCCAACCACCTCAATCCTCAACTATTGATTCCCCCTCATGGTCAAACATCTCTAACTATCACTAGATCGGTCTCTACCCAAGCTGTCCATGGCTCTAGAGCATTTGTTCCAACCAAGGCTCCAAGACTAGCAACTCAACCCACAGCTGCTGTCGGGTTCCAGAGAGTTTGTCCAACTAAGACTCTAGGACTAGTAACTCAACCCACCAAGGGCTCTAGAGCTTTTTTCCAACCAAGGCTCCAGGACTAGTAACTCAATCCAAACTGTTACAGGGCTCTAGAGAATTTGTCCAACCAAGGCTCTCAGTACTAATAACTCAACCCATAGCCCAAAGAACATGAGAACCAACCAGAAACAAGAGGAAAGAAAGCCACAACACCATGGCTATCGAGGAAATGGCAAGGATAGGCAAAACCACTGTCAATCCAGGAAATCATCCATGCTAATGACATATCATGAGCGAGAAACCACATGCATGTGCTATGCATGCCAAAAATAGCAAGGAAATCATACATGCAACTCGGTACTTGCAAACAAAAACATATGTGGCTGCCAATCTTGATGTCCTCTTGCACTTTCCTGCTTCTCCTTTTACTTCTTACTCCAAATCCCATGTATGCTACACCCATCCAAGAGTACTCCAAGAAAACTCTAAGTGTCCAAGGGTATGAGAGAGAGAAAATAGAATGAGAGTGCCAAAGACTGAACTGACAAAAGCTATGAATTGATCCTCAAAAACTTTTTTTTATTAATGAGGCCTCTCTTTTCTTCATTTTCCATTATTTTCCTTCATTTTCCTCCTCACATGCACCCTGTGACCTTTCACCTTCTTTTTCTCATATTTTCTGTTATTTCATAAAAAAATGCTAATAAATGCCACTTTTTCTTTCCAAATCCTTTTCCATTGCCTTTGCCAATTTCTATAGCCATTAATTAATCACACGTGATCTCCGTCACTATGTTTTTGCCCAACATTCAGCTTGGGATATGTGTCCCATGATGATGGTCTTATTTTACCTTTATTAACTTGATTACATGGATTTTTGACCATGGTTGTTACATCATTAACCTAGGACCCATGTCCCCTTTTTCTATATTTAGATTTTCTAAGGTTTTCTCCTAGGAAAATTGTGTTTTCTTGATTAAATTTCCCATCCTAGGCTACATGAACTTAATTAGGCTAGCAAAATCTTCCCCTTATGTATCCTAAGCAGATGGGGACATTACAATCCTCCCCACCCAAGATTGCTTGTCCTCAACCAATTTCAATCCAAGATGTTGGAGCACATATTCTCCTTCCCATGTGGAATCTTCGATAGGTAAATCCTTCCATTTAACTAGGTACTCTTTAATGGTTTTATTCCTTAGATTTCATTCCCTTACCTCCAAAATTCCTCCGGGGTCAAGAATCAAGTACCCTTCTTCGTTTAATGACGGAATATCAATAGAAGTGATGACGTGCTTCCCCAGGGCATTCTTGCGGAATGAAACATGGAATAAATTAGGTGTCTTACACCCCTCTTGAAGCTTTAGCTCATATGCCACCTCTCCTATACACCTTGAAATCATCTAGGGTCCATAGAATCTAGGTTTCAATTTCTCTTCTTTCATTTAAAGTGATGATTACCACTATGGATGCAGACGAAGATATACCAAGTCATATACCTCAAAGCTACATTCCACCATATTCCTATCTACATAAACCTTTTGTTTATTTTGAGCCATATACAAATTTTCATTGAGGATTCATAGTATGTCCTGGCTCTCCTGAATCCAATCCTTAGCTTTAGGTGTTTTGCTATCTCCAAACACCCAATACACAAACATTGGTGCATCATACCCATACAAGGATATGAAGGGTGTTATCCTAATCGACATGTGATCAATGGTGTTATAACAATGATCTCCTAAGTGTAACCACTTTATCTAGGATTTATGTTGGCCTGACACATAGTTTCTTCGATATCCCTCCAACCATTTGTTGAGTATTTCAGTCTTCCATTTGTCTATGGGTGGTAACTAGTACTCGATGTTAACTTTGTCCCAACTAACTCGAAAAACTCTTGTCAAAATTCTCCCATGAATCTATGGTCTTTGTCGCTGACGATGGTCTTTAACAGTCCATGCAATCAAAATATCTCTTTGAAGGATAACTCTTTTGCCCGTGTTTACAAATATCAAGAAGGTATGGTGGAGAAGTGTGCAAACTTTGGGAGCTTGTCAACCACCACATAAATGTAGTACTTCCCTTACACCCGAGGTAACCCTGTGATGGAATCCATTGAAATGGTTTCCCATTTTTTGCTCTAGAATGGGAAGTGGTTGAAGTAACCCTGTTGAATGACTATGCTCTGCTTTATTCTATTGGTAGATTTTTCACAAATCTCAACACATCCATCTTAAGGCCCTTCCACATGAATATTTATCTGATATGCTTATAGGTTTTCAAGTACCCAGGGTGAATTGCCAGTGGTGAGCTATACGCTGCATACATGAAATTTCTTTAAGCTGATATTCTAGTACTAGGTAGATCCTATATTTGTAATAAATGATGTCATCAATAATGCAATACCTATCATCTTAGGTCAGTCCATCAAGGACCTCATAAGAAAACTTTTTCTTTGAGTACTTAACTAGCAGGAGAGATTTTGAGTCAACTAAATTTTCCATGAGAGAGACAGTGGGCAGTACATTGGAAAGGGCATAGAATACCACATTATTATTTCCCTTAACATACTCAATGTCAAAATCATATGCTTGAAGTTTAATGATCCACTTATGTTGTCACTCACTTAACTATTTCTGTTCCACGAGGAACCTTAAGCTGTTATCATTAGTCTTCACTTTAAACCTATTCCCCACCAAGTACTGTCTGAATTTTCCCAATGCATACATGATGGCCAACATATCCTTATCATATATCACATAATTCCACTAATATTATTTGAGTTTGCGTCTCTCAAAAGCAATGTGATGGTTATTCTGCATCAACATGGCTCCTATCCCTATCTCTTAGGCATCACATTCAAGCATGAATGGCTGAGTGAAGTTTGGTAAATCTAGTATAAGACATGATCTCATCACATGTTTCATCCTCTCAAAGGTCACCTGTGCCTTACCTTTCCAACTGATCCCTTCTTAGTGAGGTTTGTAAGCTGTGCCATCACCTGTGAGAATTCCTTAACCAACTTCTTGTAATAGGTGTAGAGACCTAGGAATATTTTTAGTTCTATTACATTCTTGGGGGTAGGCCACTTGATGATTGCTATTATTTTATCATGGTGTACCTCGACCCTATATCCACCAATCACATGCCCCAAATAAAGAATCTCAGTCATACTCTACTCACATTTGGACATTTTTACATAGAGATGTTGTTCTTTGAAAATTCCCGACACCTCATCCAAGTTCCTGAGATGATCTTTCAAATTCCTACTATAAATGCGTAGGTCATCAAAGAAAACTAAAATAAATTCTCGTAATTGTTTAATGAACACATGGTTCATGCAATACTATAATCTAGTGGGGGCATTGGTTAGCCCAAATTGCATAACACAAAACTCATAGTGCCCATAATGGTATCGAAAAACAGTGTTTAGGATGTCCTATTCTTGAATTCTAATATGGTGGTAGCCTAAGCGAAGATATATCTTCGAAAAGTATTTTACTCCCTTCAACTTTTCCATCATCTCATCAATCCTTAAAATCAAATACTAGTTCTTGATTGTTTTCTTGTTAAGTTCCTGGTAATCAATACACATCCTCAAGGTGCCATTTTTCTTTTTTTCCAACACTATCAAAGAGGCAAAGGGACCAGAACTAGGACTAATGTGGCTAAAACTTAACAAATTTTTAATAGCCTTTTCTATATCATCCTTTTATAATTTTGGATGATGGTAAGGGTTGGTTACAACTGCCTAAAACCCATCCTATAACTCTATAACATGCTCAAACCCTCTATCTGGGAGTCTACCTAGAGGAATATCACCAAATGTTTTATTTTTAAGGAGTAATACCTAGATATCATCTGGATGTTATTAGGGCTAATTTGGTGGCTTCCTGTTAGAAATATAGCACTCAACTACCCACTTTATGTCTCCATGCCGCACCATTGCCTCCATGTTATGAGATGAAACTATCTTGGGTCGATATTGATGCATGGCCTGCAAGACTGCCTTTTTTCCATCATGGTCTATGAACCCCATCTTTGTATTCCTTTGATTATTAGTGTATTTTCCAATGAAATAAATCGATTGAACTAGAAGTACCACATTGGTATCTTGTACATCCACCACAAATAATTCATTTATGAACATGTAATTTCCCATGGTTATTTTCATTTTTGGAATCCATCTAGTGCATTCCATCTGATAACCACCCAGTATGATCCGCGTATGATCACTATGAAACCATCAAACTCCTCTGTTGGAATATTTTTCCAATCCACCATAGCTGCATCACTCAAGAGTGTCACCTTATGTCCCACAAGAACCCCTTTAACTCTGAATGTGTGGTATCTAGGAAATGTTGACATGGATGCAATAACAGGGTCTTTAGCACCAACTTGTGATGTCTCACTTTTTTCCTGGTGTCCTTTTTCCTATGCCTGCTCCTCATCCTCCTCATCACTGTCGCTGTCTGAATAAACCTCAATGTAGACGGAATTTCTTGCCTTGTCCTTCCTTGAACACTTGTGCCTTGGTACCCAAGGCTCTTGACAGTTGAAACATAATATTTTCTTCCTCAATTATTTCTATGTCTTCTTATCCATATTTGGTTTTCTAGTCCATTCCTTTTGAAAGGGTTTAACTTCTTTGTTCTTCTAGAGGAAGGATGGTTTAGGAGAAAACATACTCATAGGAACAACATTTTGTATGTCTCTAGTTCTACTGACTACATCCTGTAGAGTGGCAGGTTTATAATCCTTAACCCAAACATTTAGAGGCTCAGATAAACCCTCAATATAAAACATCACCAACCATGCATCAGATATATCAACGACCATCACTGCTAGCCTCTGAAATTCTGAATTATATGACTTCTCACTACCAGTATACTCAAGCTATTGCAACTCTCTGAAATGAATCTTTGGGTCCTTGTCAAATATGTTGGCATGAACCAAAGTCATTAACCCATGGCACCACTACTCATTAGCCTCGCCATCCACACGTAAAGTAGCCAACTTGATGGCATTTGTCTCTGTTGTTTGATGGAGCTGGAAATACGTGTCCAACTTTTGAACCTGTGATCTAGTTGACCATTTTGAGGACCCATCAAATTTTGGAATGGTCACTTTCCCAAATGTCTTCTATAACTCCTAGTTCTATATCATAGAATTCTTAGCTCCCTTACGCCTATTTCTGCATCGGGGGTTACATAACTCTGTGAAAGTCATGGTAGCGTGAAAGTCATCCCCTAACCTCCTATACTCCTCCAAGTAATCCCCAAAAGGCACATCTTGGTCATCCTGCACCATTTGGCTCTCTGCTGCAACTTCTAAATATTGTGGCATAGTGTGCCTAGGTGTCTTGCTGTATAGGTGTGGGTGGCTTTGCATATTTGCGTGTGCATGGCTTCTAATTGTTAGAACCCTCACTGTTATTGTGATCTTTCTTTAGTCATTCCCCCAATGTGTTACTAGATAATTTTGTAGAAATTATACCAATGAATTCAATCCGATCATGTAATGTACTAAAACAAGACACTGAATCCTTCTACAATATTTTGCGGAATATAAAATACGATCGTTCAATCACATGTAATTAAGAGAAATAAGCAAATCAATCGCACACCACAAGATATTCCCGAGGAAAGAAACTGCTTAAAACCCCTCTATCTCTATTGTATAATAAGTCAAGGAATCATGAAACAATACAATGCATTCTTGCTCACAAGAATCTGCTGCACTCTACCCATCGTCTCACACTGATCTAGGCAAAATTGTAAAAACACTTATCCAATTCCTTGCCTTCCTCCATCCTGCCTTGCTCATGAAATTCCTAGAGAAATAAATCCCTATTAAATAGGAATTTTAACCTTCCTTGATTGTGTAATCCATCAAGGCCTTCTTATGACTTTATAAGTGCACCTGGGAAATTTTCTAATAATACAATTGATAGTTATCTTCCCTTTAACCTCTATCTCAACTGGGTCTTCATCAGAACTGACATGCATGCAACTATTAATAGCGAATCATCAGTTATCAGATTGATCTCTACTTGTGAATAAATCTAATTTAATTCACTAGACCTATCACTAGCTCATCACTCAGTTAGAACTAGTTAAATTGATTTTAATTCAATTAATTTGAGTTAACTGTTTACACTCACACCACAATAGTGCATTAACTGCAACTGGACCCCCAAAATAATAGAACCACTCTACATGCCTTATTTTAAACCCTCAACTCAAATTTCTTGAGCTAAATCAGTCTTTCTGACTTAGTTAACCGATACAAGTTGTTATGAGATGAAATTACAATTTATTGTCCAATTCATTTAAAGGAAAAATAAATTAGACATACATTTTCTTGTTGAATTTCAACACTCCCTCTCAACAAGAAAGGGATTATCATCTACACCAATCATTCCTCTGTGGTATTCGAATTTTCTCTTTTCCAACGCCTTCGTCAAGATGTCTGCATCCTGATCCTTCGTGGGAATGTACTGTAACAAAATAATGCGCCTCTGAACACAATCTTTGAGATGGTGGTACCGGATATCAATATGCTTGGACATGTCATGGAATACCAGATTAACCAATAGTTTTATGCAACTATGGTTATCACAATGTATCACCATCGGATCCATCTGATGACTAAACAAACCAACAATTATCTTCCTCACCCAGATGGCCTCGCATGCAGCCTGACTAGCTACCATTTACTCTGCCTCGGCTGAACTGAGTGCAATTAATCTCTGTTTCCTGTTGTACCAAGAAACCGTTGTTGATCCTATGCTGAAGATGGCCCTTGATGTGCTCTTCCTATCTGATGGATTGCCTGCCCAATCTGCATTGGTGAAGCCTTGGAGCTTCACTCACTCTATTCGTATGTACCATAATACATACTCTGTAGTTCCCTTGAAATATCTCAAAACATGCTTCCCCGCCTTCCAAAAGAGCTTGGTAGGCTTAACCATAGCTTGATTAAGCTAGTTAACTGCGTAGCATATGTCTGGTCGTGTGTTCACCAAATACAAAAGTGAACCGACAAGCTGCTTGTAAACAATAGCATCCACTACCTCACTTGAAGTAGCATCCTCCTCCCTTCAGTTTCTTGTAAGAGGAGTCTCCATGGGTTTGCTACCCTCCATGTGGAACTTCCTTAGAATCTCCTTGGCATACTTGCGCTGAGATACAAATAGCTCCCCATCTCTTTGCCATATTTCCAATCCAAGGAAATAGTGCAAGATCTCCATGTCCTTCATCTCAAACTCTCTTGTAAGATCCTCCTTGCAAGAAGTTATGAGCTGCTCATCACCTGTCAATATTAGATCATCTACATAAAGTAGAATAATCAAAATCTTACCATCAACCACAAAAAGATATAGGTTCGCATCCACTTCACTCTTTGTGAAGCCAAACCCAGTGAAATAGATGTCGATCCTGGTGTACCAAGCACAAGGTGCTTGCTTCAGCCCATACAATGCTCTCTTGAGTATGCACACATGCGACTCCCTGTCAAAGGTCTCAAAACCTTATGGCTGTTCAATGTACACTTCTTCCTCAATAAATCCATTGACTTTTAGGGGACTTTCCATCCATTTGAATGCAAAACTCATAAACATAGTGACCACCATATCCTTAGGAGTTTTATGGGGTGAAGAGGATAGTATAATAAATTCCATAGCCAAGAAAAAAATCTTTCTCCCTAACGAGGAGCTTGTTGAAGACAAAAATGGGGTGAAAAGAGAGAGCCTCCCTTACCCTTGGGATGAAGTAGCCTATAACATCCTCAAATACATATCTTGTGAGGGGAGCTTGAGCATTGTGTATGCCTATCAATTTAGGCTGCTCTATGATTTAAGCTTCCATAAAAAGTTACCACTTCCAAGCAGGCTCATTGTTCCACATTTCCTTTATCAGTGCATCATTGAAATGAGCCAGAGAGTGAGGGAAGTGAAGCACCATCACATTTCCCATCATGGCCTAATAAAGTTCATTATCATGAATTCCTTAAGCCATCTCCGAAGTCCTGTGTTGTGGGCTGAATTTGTGGACATGGATAGGGGGGAATTCATTGAGACACAAGCCCTCACCTAAACACAACAAGAAGAGACACCAAAATATAGTTTTGGAGGCAGGAAAGAAAGGGAAGATGAGGGATAAGAGAAAAAGGAAGGAGAAAAGATAGAAGAAGAGAAAAAGGAAGGATAAAAGACAAAGGAAGAAGGAGGAGGAGAAAAAAAGAAAAAGAAGATACCCTTGAGGAACCCTCTAAGACAGGAAACATGGGAAACAAATAAGTCTCTCACGAGGAAATACATAAAAAGATGTGGTTTCTACCTTGGCCACACTTAGTACATCAGTGAAGCCCAAGGAAAGGCAACCTAAGCAATGCCCCTTGTAATTTAAGAGGAGTAAGAGCACTACGATCAAGCAAGGGAAGCCTAAAACTCCTTCAAAAGTCCCAATCAAAATTGAAGAATCATCTAGCCATTAGGGAATGGATTTGGGATAGGGTGAAAGGAAAATTAAGGAGGTCACCTCCCTAAAAGAAAAGGGGAAGCAACGTTTGACACCTATGAGAAGTCCCACCAATAGAGTAGTCACAACCAAGTAGCTCAAGGCACAAACTACCCTGCTATAGGAGAAAGAAGCGCTGCTACAAAAGAAACAAAGCTGCTACATGAGAAACAAAGCTACTACATGAAGGCAGAAAGATACTACAGAAAGACAAAACATTGCTACAGGAAAGTGTTGGACAACTACATGACAGATCAGGGAGGCCAGTATGGCCATGAATGAGGCACAATTAGGTCACTAAGTTTCTGAGAGGATGAGCAACACTTTCAGTAAGGGGGTATGATGGGCCTCTAAATTAGACATAAATTAAGGTCCATCTTACCATCCATCACCATATTAAACCTCTCTTTTTACATTAGATGACATATTTTAACTTTAATATGTTTCATTAGGAAGGTTTAGAGATAATTGCATATTATGTACCTAATATAATTAATTTTTTTAGAATATTGTGAGAATATTGGGTAGATTATGAAAACTTGGAGGATGAGATAATCTAGGGACTTTCTCCCTACTACAGTATGGGCCAAGATTGGATAATAAATGAATTTAATATCATAAAATTATTGTCAAATTTTAGAGATATACTCGTTGAGAAAATCTAGGAATGTGTTCTGATGCAGGGGCACTAGGCTAAAACAAATTCCATATGTTTTATTGGACTTAGGGGTTTTTGAGTTTTCAAGGGAATTAGACTTATGTAATGAATTGAGTAGGTCTTAATTCATTTTGATTAGATGTAGAGAGAATTGTAACTGCCCTCGAATGATTAGAGGACAGGAGAAGTCGATTAGAATGTGAAGAGTCAGTTCAGAGCAGTTAGGGAGTTAGGCTAATTTTAGGATTTGAGGAGTTGTCGAATCATTGTAAGGAGCTGAATCGATTGACTATCCATCTGTATAATTGTAAGCCTCAATGGCATTCAGAAACAGACCTGCATAGGCCTGCATAGTGCTGCATAGAGCTAGTTAGCCAGAGAGGCAGAGTAGGGAGAGTAGAAGCCCATCAGATTGAAGATCTGGCCTGAACAAGAGGTTTTTGTAAGTAAACTCATGTATATATCATGAAAGAATTGTTTCGGTATTACATGCGCATCGGTTGAATTAATTTATGTGTGAGAATGCCTTGAATCTCCGTGAGTGGGGTATGAGCAAGACTTTGTAATCTATTTTAAAGTCTGTCTGTATATTCAGTGATGAGAGCGTAGGAGGAATGTGAGATAAGACCCCGTGTTAAGAGCCAATGCCAATGTGTTGATTCGTTCAAGAAGCAATGCGTGATTGGAGTGTGTGTAAGAGATTAAAGTTGTAATCCTGTACATGATTGGTTTAATGGTGTTTCTGTACGCCTTGATAAATTGTTGAATTGGCTTAATACACACTTGAGTAGGACATTGACAGTGCCTTGAATGTATATGTCCTCTGTCTTTGTGGAGGGGGATTCGACCCTTTTAAGATGCCTGAATTATAGGCACTCTGTGGGTAGTAGAATGAAGTAGAACTGTGTGAATCGATCATAGAATGATCGATGTCTCAATTTGATTCCTATTGATGAGGTTTTAAAATCGCATATGATGATTTCACTGTATGTATAACAGTGGAACCGTATCACAGTATCGCAGTAGAATGCCAATGAAATGAAGTTATAACGCAGAGAAATGAAATGTTGATAGTGTGTGAGGAGGAACCTAGAAGGAGTGCGCAAGGCGGAACTTCGAGCATAGAAAGGAACGAAATCGGGAGCGTAACAGTGACAACGGTTTTTGGAACCGACCGATGGTTTTCGCAAAGTTTATAACCAGTAAGTTGTTTCACAAATAAAAATGCGATACAGTCCGGCACCCAACACGTGTCCTGGAGTGGTTTTCGCAAACCACCCATTTCGCACTTTTTTGGAGCTTTAAAGTCCCGTGTGGAAAATAATGCGATTGTCGTCCGATCGGTTGTCATCGGAGATTGACGACACTCGCATCGTGAAGATGCGCGAAGGTTAACGCGAGGTACGTTATAAAGTTATGCGATGATTTGTTATGATGGGTTGTGAGGCCTAGAACCTTAATATGATTCGGCGTTGGGTTTTAAACCAAAAAGGTCGAAGGCCTTTTAATATTTTTTATCCATTGGATATGCATTAACCCCCTCATACTTTAATATAAATTGGATTATGAAAGGTTGAACTCGCATAAACAGAATTGCAATGAGGTTTCATTTTATGAAGAATGAAATGTTGATTAATTTCATGTGATGGGTTTTTAGACCATAGAGTGCGAGGAATTTATTGTATGGTTTTAAACCATTAGTGGAGAAGTTCCCGCATATGAAGATTGAGTATTGGGTTATAATAAAAGGGTACATTATAGGCATTTTGGGTTTTTATAACCTTGGAAGAAAAAGCCACCAGATATAGCTTATTTAATTTGCCAGTTGAGATTAATTGGGCATGAATTTGGAGATGCATTCTTATATGCACATATTAGTGGGGACTGTGGGTTATACCCGTTATCAAGTGGTATCAGAGCTAGAATTGGAATAGCTCTTTGAAAATTTATTTCTAAAATGCATATGTACTGAAGCAATGAAGAAAGTTGATTTTCAAATCTGTTTGACAGAAATTGTAGGTTTGAATAAGCATACAGCGAAGGTTGAAATTCAGATTTGCAGAATCTGAAGTTGAGGCAAAGAATTTTTGAAGATTGCCAAGTTATGTTTTGAAAGATGTAAACACAGGTGGGATGACAAGGAGATCAGATTTAAATCTGACAGGACAATGTACAGTACAGCAGAGCATTGGGAGAAATTGCAGAAACAATTGCAGTGGATGTTGAACAAACTTTGAAGGTAAGTTGATGAGCAGTGTTTGACTCTGGTTTGAAGATATTGTTTGCAGAATGCAGGTTGCAGACAATTGAGGAGAATCTCAGTAAAGGCAGATCACAGCTTTGAGAGCAGTGATGAAAGAGTCTAGCAGAGGATTCTAAAGTGAAGAAGAAAGTGTGGCAGAACCTGGAGAATTCCCAACAGAGGTTGGATGAAGGAGAACATATGTGTTCTTGAGAAAGTTGCAGAGTGAAGCCTAGAAAGAGCAGAAGAGAGTGCTCAGAAGTTTCCAACAGATAGGGGACCAGTACTTGCCAAAAGCCCAGATCCGGAGGAAATGATTGGTGAGGTAAGTTGCAGCAAGAGAGCTTGCTGTTGTAGAGGCTTGGTGTAGCTGATGAGTGAGGAACTCATGAAGGAGAAAATGGCTACTGATAGCCATAACAGAGATTGCAGAGGTTCTGAGAGAGGCCACAACATAAGAGTGAGGGAAGATGCCAAAGCAAATGGCAGGAGGAAGAAACTCACTAATGAAGAATATTGGAAGGAGGTATTTGAGATCTGGGAGCAGTTCAACAAATTGGAACTGATGATAAAAGAAAGCCAGAGAGTTGGTTGGCTCATGAAGAAGAAGGTAAAGTGGCACAGGCTACAGATGAAGAGAGAGCAAATGATACATGCTCAGCTGAAGGAGGAAATACTCAGAATGATTGAGTATTTGGAGAAGGACTTGAAGATTGAAGCTTCAAGTGAGACGAAGAGGTCAAATGGCCTTACATTTGACAAATTTTGTATGTTTGCAGGAAAAACATGTGAAGAAGGAGAAACTGCCGATGTTGTCACTGAGGAGGAAAATGGAACAACCAGATGTTTTGGAGATGTCCATACACAGTTGGAGAAAGGCTTTGCTTTCCAGCATATTGGAAATAGAGGAGATTTAAATTGTGATGATGGCCAAAAGCTGGAATTTGAGCAGTCAATTGGACAGCTCGAAGACACTGAAGAGAGGACCATTGAAGAATCTTTGAAGTGTATAGAAGGCTTGGAACAACAAGGAGATTTGATGATCAAATCATCAAATGAGACCATGGGGTCTTATGGTTTTACAACTGACAAGTTGTGTGTGAATGCAGGTATTGGAGAAGACAATTCATATGATGAAGCTGAAAGTTGCCAAGTCACATATGATGATTATCTTTCAGATGAAGATCAAACCGAGTGACTGCAGCAGAAGGAATTCATAAATTCCTTGTTTAATGAAAGAGATTGTTTCAATGGAGACATGACAATTTGGTCTAATGGTGATGAAATTGTTACTGATGCTGATAATGACAGATTGACTTTATTGAATGGCTAGATGGAAGGTGATGGACAGATAATTGAAGTTATTGCAGAGATGGGAAATCATAATTCTATTTTGATGAACGTTGAAGAGATAGTGACAACAGGAAACTTGACTTGTGATAAAGAGGAGGATATTGAAGTTTGTATAAATGTTTTCTCAGATGAGATGACAAAATTGTGGCATGAGTTAAGTGTTCCGGAGCAGGGGGTAGAACACAAATAAAAGGTGTTCAGATTGTAAAGGCAGAGATGAATGAGAATGAGAAGGTTCATTTTTATGAACTAGAGCAAGGAGACATCCTTGAAGAGGATGATGTAGAGGAGAGACTAACTGACAGTCTCGAGAATTGTTTGAAGGATTGGAATCAACATACTGATGTATTGATAGAGAAGAAAATAATTTCAAGACAACATACTGAAATGTTGGCAGAGGAAAGGAAGGCACTGAGGCCTTATGATTTTTGTTTTAACAATTGTTTTGTGAATACAGACTCTGTTGATGATGAAGATAAATTGACACCATTGGACAGTCAATTAAAAGAAGAGGAGAAGTTTGTGGAAGATTTTAATCCATGGAATGGAGAATTTAAGTTACTGGAGATTATGCTGAATCAACAGGATTCAATGCAAGAGAGAGGACCTCAATTTCAAAATTGGGGATTGCAGAATGTGAAGATACAAAGGAATGAAGACAGGGAAGATTTTCTGAGTCTTAGAGAAGACTTAGAATTGAAGAAAGAAGAATTGGTGATTGGATCATCAATTGAGACCATTGGGTCTTGTAATTTTAAAGTTGACAAGTTGATTGTGTTGACAGGGACTGCAGAAGACAATCCATCACTTGGAGTTGTCTTGAATGAAGATGGGTTTCTGAAGGAAGATGAGGCTATCATGCCTCATGAAAAAGAACTTGTTACTGTTGGTGACAAGGAAGAGTTGGCTTGTCTGATGGGCCAAGAGAAACTTGTGGGGCGGACTTTTGGGACTGCTACAACAGTGGGGAATCAGAGTTTTACTCTGATAGAAGATGAAAATGCAGTGCTTGAAGAACTTGATTTGATTTCCAGAATCAATCAAGAGGGTGATGGACAATTACTGAAGATTGTAAAGGAAGAAGAGGAAGAACATGCTGAAACAAGTTTGTAGCATATTGATGATGTGGTTATACAAGAGAGATGGCTGAAATGTTTGCTGAAAACATTTGGGGAAGAGAATGAAATGTCAGAGCAGCAGATTGAGGTGTTGCTGGAAGAAATGTTGGAGCAACAAATTGAAGTGTTGCCAGAGGAGGAAGAGACACAAAGATTTTATAACTTTGATGTTTGTTTTATGATTGCAGGTACTGATGGAAGGACTAAAGGATTTTTGGTCCAGGACGAGAAGAAAAGAGATGATGACAGTGATTGGAAATTTAAATACCGGCCCAGAGAATTGCTGAAGTCAGAGAATGAAGAAGTTGTCATGTATGACAATCAGGAAGAGTTCTACTATTGCAGAGGACAAGAGGGTATGGATGATTGGGTGGCAGTAAGAGTCAGGGCTCAACAATTAAGAGCAAGAGCCAGAGTAAAAGCAACAGTAAGAGTTTAGCAAATAAGAACTCAGCAAGCAGAAGCAGAAGTAGAAATTCAGCAATCAAGAGGAAGCAGTATCCAGCAGTCAGAAAACATGTTAGACAGAGAAATTGAAATTATGAGAAAACTGATTGAGAAGGAGTTTCAGAAAGGGACAATAGCAAGAAAGAAGAGAAGCAGTAGCAAGAGAAAGACAATAACAGACTGTGAAAGCCTAGCAAGTGGAAAGAGACAGAATAAGATATGGAAGCCTGGAGAAGTGCGGAAGAAGAATGTTGCAGCAGATGACCAGTTACAGAACAAAGTGTGGGACCTAGGAAGACAAGGATGAAAACACATGATCAGGAGATCATGAATCATTTTTACTTGGGGAGTCTGATGTAAGGGCATTAGGCTAAAAAAAATTCCATATGTTTTATTGGACTTAGGGGTTTTTGGGTTTTCAAGGGAATTAGACTTATGTAATGAATTGAGTAGGTATTAATTCATTTTTATTAGATGTAGAGAGAATTGTAACTTCCCTCGAATGATTAGAGGACATGAGAAGTCGATTAGAATGTGAAGAGTCAGTTCAGAGCAGTTAGGGAGTTGGGCTAAATTTAGGATTTGAGGAGTTGTCGAATCATTGTAGGGAGCTGAATCGATTGACTATCCATATGTATAATTGTAAGCCTCAATGGCATTCAGAAACAGACCTGCATAGACCTGCATAGTGCTGCATAGAGCTAGTTAGCTGGAGAGGCAGAGTAGGGAGAGTAGAAGGCCACCGGATTGAAATCTGGCCTGAACAGGAGGTTTTTGTAAGTAAACTCATGTATATATTATGAAAGAATTGTTTCAATATTACATGCGCATCGATTGAATTAATTTCTGTGTGAGAATGCCTTGAATCTCCATGAGCGGGGTATGAGCAAGACTCTGTAATCTATTTTAAAGTCTGTCTGTATATTAAGTGATGAGAGCGTAGGAGGAATGTGAGATAAGACCCCGTGTTAAGAGCCGATGCCAATATGTTGATTCGTTCAAGAAGTAATGCATGATTGGAGTCTCTGTGTAAGAGATTAAAGTTGTAATCCTGTACATGACTGGGTTAATGGTGTTTCTGTACACCTTGATAAATTGTTGAATTGGCTTAATACACACTTGAGTAGGACATTGACAGTGCCTTGAATGTATATGTCCTCTGTCTTTGTGGAGGGGGATTCGACCCTTTTAAGATTCCTGAATCATAGGCACTCTGTGGGTAATCGAATGAAGTAGAACTGTGTGAATTGATCATAGAATGATCGATGTCTCAATTTGATTCTTATTGACGAGGTTTTAAAATTGCATATGATGATTTCACTGTATGTATAACAGTGGAACCGTATCACAGTATCGCAGTAGAATGCCAATGAAACGAAGTTATAATGCAGAGAAATGAAATGTTGATAGTGCGTGAGGAGGAACCTGGAAGGAGTGCACAAGGCGGAACCTCGAGTGTAGAAAGGAGTGGAATTGGGAGCATAACAGTGACCGCGATTTTTGGAACCGACCGGTGGTTTTCGCAAATTTTATAACCGGTAAGCTGTTTCACAAATAAAAATGCGATACAGTTCGACGCCCAACACGTGTCCTAGAGTGGTTTTCGGAAACCACCCATTTCGCACTTTTTTGGAGCTTTAATGTCCTGTGTGGAAAATAATGCGATTGTTGTCCGATCGGTTGTCATCGGAGATTGACGGCACTCACATCGTGAAGATGCGCGAAGGTTAACGCGAGGTACGTTATAAAGTTATGCGATGATTTGTTATGATGGGTTGTGGGGCCCAGAACCTTAATATGATTCGGCGTTGGGTTTTAAACCAAAAAGGTCGAAGGCCTTTTAATATTTGTTATCCATTGGATATGCATTAACCCCCTCATACTTTAATATAAATTGGATTATGAAAGGTTGAACTCGCATAAACAGAATTGCGATGAGGTTTCATTTTATGAAGAATGAAATGTTGATTAATTTCATATGATGGGCTTTTAGACCATAGATTGCGAGGAATTTATTGTATGGTTTTAAACCATTAGTGGAGAAGTTCCCGCATATGAAGATTGAGTATTGGGTTATAATAAAAGGGTACATTATAGGCATTGTGGGTTTTTATAACCTTGGAAGAAAAAGCCTCCAGATATAGCTTATTTAATTTGCCAGTTGAGATTAATTGGGCATGAATTTGGAGATGCATTCTTATATGCACAAATTAGTGGGGACTGTGGGTTATACACGTTATCATGTTCCTTGTCATTTAATGAAGATTCCTAGTGTTGGAAACCATATCCAATTTTGGAGGGGGAAAGCTGCCTCCTTTCAAGGAGAATGCTTCCTCATCACTTTGTATAAGTACCAATTCAAATTTTTCTCTAGGGGCATGTATTTCTTAGTCTTCTTGTGGAGAAAACTTGTTATTTAGTAGCTTCACTTTCAATTTTAGCAGAGATGTACTTGGATTGATTCAAATAATGAAGTTTGGTGTCATTTTTAGCTTCTAAAACTTGGTTTACTTCATAGGAATTTGAGCATCCTTGGTATTTTCCATCCCAGGAGCCTCAAAGCCCTCTTGTACAATTTCTATTTCCTTTTAATGCATTTTTCACTTGCATCTCTTACTTCTGCATTTAGTGTTCATGCCTCTTTTGTTGTAGGTTATATTTATTAAATGATTGAAGTGAGTTTTTTTGTAGGTTATTTATAGAGTCACAAGAATGATGCATTCTTATAACAACTTTGAAAAGTCATATTCTTTATTGAACTATTTGGATTGGTTTACTAGTTCACAAATTTAGAATTTCTTGAAGTCCCTTGTAGTAAAATAGTAGTAATTTTATGCTATTTTTTAGAACATGTTAATGAGCTTAATTTGAGTTGATTCCACTTAGATTGGGTCATAAAAAAATTCAATTTAATAACAAAATATACCCCGTAGCATTTTAATTTGATTAGGTTTTGCATTTGGTAGGTTAACTAGCTTACTAATTCTTGAATTTTTGGTTTTTAGAGTAGTAATTTTCTATTATTTTTTAGCACATGTTAACATGGGTATTTTCGAGTGATTCCACTTGGAATGGAGTCCTAAAATATCCTAATTTATAAAAAAATTTGTGCCATCTCATTTTCATTTTATTTACTTGGGAATTCAACAAATTATCTCGAGGAGTAGCAATCCTGTAGCATGTGTAAACTTGACCATATTTGCTCCAAAAGGTTGGTTTTTGTATCTTAGGCTTGAATCAATACCCCTAGGCCTTGAATAAATGATTGAGTAAAACCAAAAAACCCTTGAGAATTTCCTCTTCTACATTGCAATTCACCTCTGCAATTTGGGTTAATTGACAAATTTATGAATTTGATAGCACAATAATGATTTTTCTTGGTTGCCACATCTAATAAACTTTGTCAATAGATCTAAAATATTTGGACTGCAGTGATTGATTACACACTATTTCCTTCATGCAAGTTAGATTAGTTTGCTTTATTTATTCTTAATCTACTAATTATATTTCAAGCATTGTTATTTCCATTCCATATACTAGGTTTCCGTTCAATGAAACATTTTCAATTTGCTAGCTTATTTTCAAGTAGTATAGCCTTTACATTTCTACAAATAGAGTAGCATTTCCATTTTTGCAATTAGTTAGGCTTGATTTCATGATATTCACTTCATTGCATCATATCAAAAAAATGACACATTGTATGGTGCACATATAGTTCCTACACCTCTTAAGTTTGTACGAACTTGAGTTGATAATTTAAGTTGGTAGCCTTGGGAGTTGCAACATTCTTGTTGCAATACCGGGGCTCATTAGCTATGTGTATTAAATCTAATTTGTACGGTATACTAATAATATAAAACAAAAGAAAATAAATATGTACAAGAAGTAAAAAAATTAAATCATAAATTTGTACAAATGACACACTATATAACTAATCAACTTGCAGAACAATAAATAAATTGATGAAATAAAGTAAGCAGGTTTATAATTGTATTTTGTTGGGCACAAGACCACACATATACAATTAAAACTAGCACATTTATATTCACGATTTCAACAACATATGCCAATAATTCTACACATAAGGTTTAGAATATAAAACATAAAAAATTAGAGATGTTTTCCAAATAAGAAAGACTATCAAATGTCGATTTTTGTTAAAAATATGCTAGTACAACAATCTCTTATGGCAATTTTCTACAAAAATATTGAACAAAATTTATTCTAGATGCTTGAGATGTAATAGAATCATACATAGACATATCAATTCTAAAAAAAAGTAAGGTAATGTAGCTGAGAAGATTTGGAACTCTGATAAAATTGAATCATCAAAAATTTCTTCAAAAGGTGCACCGATTAGCATTGATATAAAACATGAGACCTTCTAACAACACAAATAATGGAGGAAAAATAATACAACCTATATGTTGGATACCTAATCCTCTAAGGGTTAGTGTGGAATGTAAACAATCAAAGGGATTCCAAGAGACCACTTGGCATGTGAAGACCAAGGGTAAGGAAGTGCATAAAAGTACATCTATGTTAATAGTAAATGCAATCAACTATTTTATCCTTCATCCTTGTATTTTCCATGGTTATGCCTAACATGGTATCATAGCTGCAAGCGTATTCCTACCTTGCTCAAGTCTGAGCCACTAGTTTTGTGGCCTCATATGCCAATCAAATATGCATTTCTTCCCATATGAGCGCTGCCCTCAAAATGTTATGAAATTTTTGCTATTTTTATGTGCCCAATTTATCCGTTGTTTAGCAGGTCTGGAATCTCATCAGACATACATACCTTTCACACTTGATCTTATTCCATTCCATCAACTATTTCAACGGTTTATATTCCCAGTTTGAGATATTCTATCTATGTAGTTTATGCCTGGCATATAACGTTCCATACTGCCTGACATATAACGCTCCATATTACATTGTTCGACTCTCCTCACAAAGCTCTCTGAAGGTCCTAGTTACTCCACTAGACCCATCGACTCGCACGAACTCGACACTCCCATATCCAGCACTGGACCAAAGTTTCCGAGATGAAGTGTTTCATTTATGATACATTGGGTGAATTTCATGGACGAGTAGTCATCCCAAGTGAGATTTTCATTTCTTCGATTCCCCTTTCTCTGTAATAAAGCATCGTGCTCAACCTTCAATTCCTGGTATGCCTGGGGAAATTCTGTGAGAAATTTGATGGTGAATGCCATGGATTTGGACGAGGTCTCATGACCAACAAAAAGGAGGAATGGTATAAAATCTACTATAAGTTCTTCTGAAAGCAAGTATTATTTCTGTTGATTTCTGGTAGCATTGGATGCACTCTAAGTCTCAAAATTTGCAGGGAGGCTTAGACACATGTATTCCAGATAACCCAAAAATCGTTTTGGGAAAATCCACCCATATTGTATTTTATTGAAAAAAATAATTATTTTAATGGGACCCTAAGTCTCAACTTAGAAAACTGTAATAATTAATGGATATTAATTAAAATAGTGTGAATCTTCTAGAAAAGTCAGAGATCAAGTCAAGTTAATCTTAGCCATTGATTAATGATTTAATCTTGTTCATTGAAGTCTCAATGAGAAATATTATAAGAAGGACTCGATGGATCATTTGGAAGACACATTGATATGGAGAAAGAATCCAGAGATCGAAATTCTTTAGTGAGCAGTGCTTAGGGAGAAGATCGATCGCGAAGTCTCTCCCATAGAGGGGCAAATATAATTTCTAGGAGGAAAAATTTCTGATATGGAGAGTGCATAGCAGAGGAGGTAGTAGAAGCCACAAACAATTGCGCAGAGCCAGTGACATAGAGGCTACGTTGGGACTGCGCACAACCTGAGGGGAAGTCATATTTCTGTTGAGGAGGCAACGTTGGGTCAGTGCTAGATCTCGG
The DNA here is from genome assembly GCA_034641835.2 of Pinus albicaulis. Lineage (NCBI taxonomy): Eukaryota > Viridiplantae > Streptophyta > Pinopsida > Pinales > Pinaceae > Pinus > Pinus albicaulis. The sequence goes on from CM076571.1 coordinate 505,986,820, forward strand.
AGAGATTTTCCAAAGGCCAAAAGGCCCTAGTTTCCAGCCAGCAGAGAGACCAACGTAGAGATAGGAGGCAGGCACTGCTGTGATGCAAAGATTTGAAGAGTGACACAGTCACTGTGCAGAGGCATCACAAAGCAGCTAGTTTCAAGTGTTGATTAGTGTCGAGTTCTCGTAGAGGAGTGAGTTTTGTCTCACATGATTTTACTTGTCAGTTTCTATGCATGATTTGACAGAGTTGTCAATCATAAATTTGTACTCAGAAATTTATTGTATAATATATAAACCCTCAGCTACTGCACCGACTTTCCTGCATTAGGTTTTTCCAGGGACATTAGTCCAAAAATAACTGTGTCAGATGTGTCTATGATTTGATCTTGTTCAATTTTTTTTTCGCACTTGTATTTTTTTCCGCAGTTTATTTAGTGAAGGTTGTAGTGTATATAATTCGATGTTGCCATAGAAATAAAATGAATAATTAATTTATCAGATATAAGAATTAATACTAGTTGCTGCAATAAGATTCCACATCTAAGAATTTTCACATGGTATCAAAGGTTGTTTGGTAGTGCAAGAAAGCATAGTGCAGAAGTCAGCAACGGTGCAATAGATCAATGCATATCGGCAACCGGAGGGACGCGGTAGTGATTGTGGGTGCAAAAGTGTCAGAAAAGAGATTTGGAGACACTTTGAGGAAATTTTCTTCCTTAGGGAATTCCTAGTCGGGGAATTCTATTTTTTGAGAGTTGAGTAGCAGTTTTGGGTGGCAGATCTACAATCTCTAGTAAGGAGAGGGTAAGCCAGTCCATCGCTGCACAAAGGAGAAAGAGAGGGAGCTAGATTTGACATTTTCAATTGGCAGAAATGGTAGCAAGTGGGCTAAGATATCAATACAGGTTGGAGGGAGCCTCCAACTGTGTGATATGGCAGTCAAGTATCGAATTCCTGCTGGATGAGCATGATCTCAAGCTCTTCATCGAAGGTGTGTTGGTTATTACAATAGATGCAAATCCTATGAAAGAATACATGAATAATATGGCTAAGGAAAAGTGCCTGATCCTTGATGGAGTGAGGGATCATGTCATGTGTCACATAGCTAGCAAAGCAACAACTAAATAAATGTGGCAGGCCTTGGAGAAGCTATATCAAGTATCTTCCGAGCAGCGGAAGATGTATATGGAGGAGAAGATGCAGACTACTAGGATGAAGAAAGGTGAGTGCATTTATGCGTTCCTATCTAGACTTCAGGAGAACCTAGATCAATTATTAGTTGTGGGATCAATGCCTCAAGCCACTGAGATGGTCAGATTGGCCCTTAACTCATTGTCTGAAGACTATCAGGTATTTTTCTAGAGCATCCTAGGCAAAGAGAATTTGCTGGACTGGGAGTCAATGTGGGACTCTCTTCAAAAAGAAGAGATGAGGAGGGACTTACTCAAGTGTCAACTTGAGGGAAGCATCAGTAGTGGGAAGAAGCTGAAGGAGGAGGACGATAATGTGGCCCTTGCATCAAAGGGGAAGTAGGAGTAGTAGAGACGAAAGAAGGACATATCAAAGATCAAGTTGTTAGTCATCAGTAAATTTTGCTGATATCAAAAGATGACTAAGTTCTAATCCTATATTTCTTGAAACAATATTTGAAGAAACATTGTGAGTTCTAAAAATCTCACTGCCTTCATCATCCTGCACCTAACTGATTCCATTATAAACTCATCTTTTGCCTTCTCAAAGTTTACCTTGCTGCAAGGAAAAATCCATTTTCTAGACCTAATTTCCTCATTTTATCACACCACCTACACCCTCATTCATCACCTTTTTCTCCCTCTGAAATCCATTTTTCCTTTCCCTCTAAAAACCCTTGTAATAACCCCTTATTCATCATTTTCCTCTAAAAAGCCTTAAAACTATGTAAAGGTCTCTTTTACATTGTTCAAAACTAACCTTTTAAACCTATAGGGCCTTTTAAAATCTTATAAAAACTCTGTTTTTATAATAAAAACCCACCTTTTTACAAATATAGGCCTTAAGCCCCTTTCCGCTTAAGCCCTAGCCCCCTCACTCATATAACCCTGACCCCAACCTTCCATTATTCTCCTAAGCCCTTTTTCTTCCTGACCCCCGGTCCCTTCTACCCCCACAGGACCGTTTCCCTCTGCCTATCCTAAGCCCCTTCCCTATCTTTCCTTCACCCTGCTTCACCCTTCCCCAGGCCATCTCCACCATTGATCAACCTTGATCCAACGACTGTCATGACCCCATCCTTCATCCCGTATACAACCCGAACCCGTGCTACTCGACAAAAATGCTCACGTCACCACCTCGGCCCCACTCTCCACTCAAATCCTACACCCCATCTTTGGGCTCCACCTATGCCATCAATCTCGCTCCTCGAGATCTGACGGTCTAAATTGCATATCGCGCAGAATTTGATGCCGGGGTTTAAAGGCCCCAATCCGCGTGAAATGGGAAGTTTCGCCCAAGACACGCGACAATCGCCTAGTGATATCGCGCAGCCCCGGGCCAAAACCGCTTACCGCCCATACCCTGCGTGATAAACCACGGTGGTTTCCCAAAACCGATTTTCCCTTCCTGTGCTAGAATTCAAAGTTCGTCGCCCTCATTTGAATTTCCTTATGATTTCGTCTCCAAGATCATTCTCCTGCACCCTCTTTTCCTCTTCATACCGCCCCCAACATCTCCAAAACCTCGAAAAGGCAGTTTTACCCCCTTCCGCAGGCTTTAAACTAATATGTGTTTGTGTGTTTGCAGGTTTTAATGGCAGCAATTTCCCAGAGGGGCATTCCAATGATATTTTAACCTCTGAATGACGATCTAGAGGTAAAAATCACCTAAGAAGGGCCAGAAGGGCTTGCATATGGTTATACCTTCGATGAATCATGATCATCAATGGGTTATAAAACCCTCCAACTTACAAAGAAACCCTTCTTGCACACAGACAAACAAACAAAAGAAGGAACGATGAAGGAATGAAGAATAGAAGGCTTAAAGGGCTAATTATAGATCAAAGGATAAAACATAGATTAGCCCTTTAAGACAGTGATTAAAGGATAAAGGCTAAAGCTTAAAGGATAAAAGATAATGAATAAAACAGTTATTAAGCAGAAACATAGAAAAGACAGTAAGACAAGTTATTAAAGCAAAATCAAGGTTAAAGGCCTTTTACTGAGTTTGATGATTAAGACAAAGACAAATATACCCAAAGAAAACCTCGAATAACTCAAAAGGGAAGCAGTTACTCCTCCAAAAGATCAAATTGCCACCTACAACCTGATTTCCTTTCATGAAGGCAATTGGCAGTTATTGCACAGTCAGAAGATATTTTATCTGTCAAGGCAGTTATTGTAATAGTTAAGGATAAGCCTTAAAGTCAAACTTTTCAACTATTCTTCCCTAGAAATTAAAACAAAATTATTGAAATAGAGAAGTAGCTGCAGATATTCCTGCCTTAGGCCTTGCATGGTTTTCAAGATCAGGAATGCACTTACTCTGTAATAAATAACACTAAAACCCTATCTTAACCTCACCTCCTCATTTGCAACATAAATACTACATTTGGACTCATTGTATTGTTGGCATTTGATGACTCTTTGAAGTAATACATCGTCTCTTGGAAGTTGAAGAAAAATTGATGTCTTGGATCTTGTGTATGCCCTGATTTGTTTGTTGATGGAGGAGGCTAGATCATTGGATCCCTGAGTTTGGCTGTTGGTGAAGTGCTTTTATCTATTATTGTTATTTCCTATTTTCATTATGTTTTCATCTTTCTTTGTTACAGTAGAGTAAAATTTTTAGGCTAAGAAATGTTTTCTGAAAGCACCTTAGTTCTGTTTACTCTTCACTGTCTTAATGTTTTCTTCTGCAAGGTCTGATTGGAGGATTCTTAATTTCCCTCCAGTTCCACCTAGCTTGTTATTTTAGAAATAATTCAATAGAGTATAACCAAGGGGTTTCTCTTTTGGTAAGTCCATGTTCCTTTGAGTACGGCTTGAGAGGTTGTTTCGAGGAATGATTTCAATAGAGTGAAACTAGGAAATTTAGTGGTGAGTCCATGCTCCTTTGAGTACAACTTGAGAATTGTTTCTGAAACTTCTTTAAAGTATGCTTAGTAGAGTCTAAACCAAGGAAGTCTATGGTGCGCCCTATCCTCTGGTCTGCCTTTAAAAAGTTTCTTTGAATATCCTTAGAGAGTTAGTCGAAAGTAGATTAGATTATTCTGTTTGATCTTAGGCTGCTCCTATTGTTTATCTTATATGTTTTCTTATTTGAAAGTAGTATTTTGATTGCTGGATTGTTTTCTGAAAGGTTTGCTTATTAAAAGTCTGTCCAAATAAGTCTATGGTTTGCCCTGTCCTTTGGCTTGCTTCAAAATAGATTCCTTGAAATATGTCTCTTGTTTAAAGTACATGATAAAAAATTCTTAATTGTTCTTTGTCGTACTTTTCATTCTTCTCCTTAATGTTCACCTCATTATTCCAAAAAATTTGAAGATCCACTGGCCAAGTTGGATTTTCCCTATGATACTCCTCGATCCTTTTATAAACTTGTCATGACTTCCATATGACTCCATTTCCCAATAAATTAGAGATTTTCCATTCTATCTATGCTCTTTGATCATTATGTCCAACCAAAACAATCAAACAAACCTTTCACTTAATAACTAGCCTAAAATCAACCCCTAAAAGCAAACAAGCACACATCCTTTGCAAAATAACCTTAGAGATCCCTCTCTGAGTCTAGGAAGGCTAGGTCCTAGAACTCTAAAAATTGGTTCCATGTTGCCTTGTCATTTGGTATGCCAATCTGCCAAATCACAGGATCCCAAGATTCTGGTGATCACGGTGGGACCTTCTGAGTAAATTCATGCTTAACACCCTTACAAGATTCAGAAACCCTTTAATATTAGTATCGAGTGATTATTTTTCCACCTCATCACTAGACCAACATCCTGGCGATCACGGTGGGACCTTCTGAGGCAGTGACAAACTAAGTACTCCTTAGGACTCTAGAAACCATAAGAACCACATAAAAACTTAGAAAACCCCAAAAAAATTCTTGGATTGGTTTTTTTACTCATTTGGTGGTAGACCATAACTTATTTTACCTTCAAGGAAGCTAAAAATTTCCACCTGGCGACTCCACTAGCCCCAATAGGCCTATTTATCCACTAGTTCTTTTAGATTCCCTTAAGATTGTATCAAATCAGTCCTAAAGAAGTTTGGAAGCCTAGTCTCTTTGAGGATACGTAAAATTGGCAGAACTAATATAGAATTAAGCTTGTGCTAATTCTAAGATATTACAACCTCTCTACATTTTGAATTTGAAATCTGGCTTCAGATAGGATTAGTACCAAATCTCATCTAGACCCTAATCCTCATCCTATAGTTGATGATGCAGAAAATATTTTGTGGCGAAATTCTAAAGCTGTAAATTTAACTACTGGTAGGACCATCCAAAGAATAAGACCTATCCTTGAAAATCTCACAGTCTTGAAAGATCCTCACTTTGACTTGTCTCATACAAGGGACCTATTTAGAACCAAATCTCATAGTGATATTGACCAATCTGACCTTGAGCTCACAGATTTGCAGGAAAAATTTAGCAGAGAAACCTCTCCTTCCACTCCTCTTGATTTTAGCTTCTTCACCACTTCAGTTCTTTCCACAAAAAATCTTCTCATAATCAGCCTCCTGTTCCAAGTGCTTCCACCACTCTCATTCAGACATCCACTGTTCAAAACACTCCAATTCATCCCACTTTTCCTGTTACAAATCCACCTCTTGTAAATCCCCCATTTTTTCCTACCATGGAAGCATGGTATGCCCCATTAGTGTTACCTCAACCTTTGGTTCCTTTACCAAATGATTATCAATCTAGAATTCCCCATTTCACTGGAAATGAATCTACTACTGCCCAACAACATGTGGATAAAATGGATGATGCCTTTGATTACATGGAAATAGAAGAAGAGACCATTAAGATGAGAATCTTTGCCCAAAGTTAGGAGGAGAAGCCAAGAAATGGTTTAAAATCTTAACTCCTAATAGCATAAATGATCTCCCTTCTTTATACCAAACATTCATAAACAAGTGGGAAGTTAAAAAGAACCCTCTCCAAATCCGTTCAGAATATAGCAACCTCAAAAGAAACATTGGGGAAAGTGTCTAAGATTATTGCACTAGATTCAATAGTGTTTACAATGCACTTCCTGTTAATCAAGGTTGTCATTGATGTCAATAGCTGAGATGGAAAATATTCTTGTGATGTTAATGAACCTCATGCAATCCATAAGTGCTAAGGATGCCATCAATGAAAAGGTCAACCCATGAAGATGTCAAACCACTAATGAAGAAGTCCTAAGAATACCTTGAACTAGCTATAATGTTACATATGCCTTGATGATCTAGACCTTAACCTTTGATGACATATGGAGTCATACACTTGATGATGTCATACACTAAATGAATGACCACAATTGATGATGGCACTTGATGAAGGTTGAAAGAATATATGATAACGTGGAAGATATCATTTGAAGGTTGGAAGACTATTTTGAAGTTCTCCTAATGATGCTGCACTATAGCATATCATTGCAAAATTATGTGATGACATGGATGATACACATTGTTGGACACTATCACGATGACAAGGATGTCTTACGTGTTCCTATGATGATGAAGAAGCCAAATAATGGAGAAGACAAACAATGGAGAAGCCAAACAAAGAAGCCATACTGTCCTGATCATTTTCTACACTAAATAATTTAAGGACAGTCACAAAGAAAAATATTTTTTCCAACATTAGAAGCAGTCTTTCACATGAGACCTACACCATCTTGAAGAGGATAATTTTTCCTTTCCAACGAGGTATTACTTAGCCTGAAACTCCAAGCGGTTTGAAACATATTGATTTTTTTAAGTTAAGGAAATTATATTTAGCAGTGACCCGACCTACACTTTCTCTCTCAAGTCGGCCTCCCTCCAAAAAGTTACGTCCCCTCATTCCAATCGAAAATCTGTATATATAGGTTCGTACTCCCTCCTTTGGGTCAAGAATTTCGGTGAAAAAAATAACACAGAAAATCAAGAAAACACAGAAATGTGAAGGGGGCTGAGGAAGATAAAAGACATACACTGTTTTGGGAAATTGTTGTATTCAGACCTGTTGCTACTACACTGTCAAACTCAGAAACTTGGATCTGTGGTATAGAAAAAGGGTGTTAAGGATTGCTGTAGCAGACTGCAGAAATCTAGAGGAGTTCTGGGCAGTTTGGAAAAGGCTGACAGGCCTAATATAAGCCTAAATTCATCCTAGAAGGTAGCCCTAAACACAAGAAGCAAGGGACAACAAGACCGCAACCTTGGAGGAGGTCTGGAAGGTAGGAGAAGGGGTTGCATCAGTTAGTTACAAGCCCTAACTAGGACTAGAATTATATTGCAACAAGAACAGTCCTAAAACAAAGTAAAGATTTTGGACTAGTCACATAAGAGACACAACCTTGTGATTGCGTGGAGAAGCTTGGACAGTCACCATTATAGCTCGAATTTGTGGAGAAGTCTAAGGAAAGTGTGAAGTTTCTGGTGTGGCTTGTTCCAGCATTAATACTAGTCATTGGTTAAGGCTTGAACAATGGTTTTGGGCATCATATCTAGAGCAGTCCCGAGGCAGAATTGTGACAGATTTTTGAGTCACCTTTAGAAGACTTATGGAGACTTATTGAAGACATCTTGAAGCAGCGATTGAAGGGGCATTGATTCTTGGAGAATCTCTAGTATTGTTTGAGGTCTCTTGAAGTCCAGTGTGTAGATTTGACTTGTTGATAAGTGCAAACTTGGGCAACATATTGAAGACATTTTGTGAAGACAACCTTAAGGAGCAGGCCATTTGGAGCACCGTGTGAAGACACTCTTGGAGCACCTTGTGAAGTCTCCCTTGGAGAGTTCTTGAAGAAGACCTTGAAGAGGCTTAAAGCAAGTGCAGAACTTGGGCTGCCTATTGAAGACACCTTGAAGGTGTTGGAGATATTATTGTTGCATTGATGTCATCATGAGGTAACTTGGAGAAATTGTTTGGGTACGATGAAGAGCAGTGGTGACACCTTCTAAGAAGAAAAGGTTGTCATTGATGACGTAATGTGGAGACTACAATGAAGACTAAGTGAATATTGACAGGGCTCGTTGAAGAAGACATTGGGAGCCATGAAGTATAACCAAATTTATCTTGACGAATTGAAGCAGGAGGTTGGAGCCTCATGAGTGACAAGGTTGGTGCACCTTGAAGATATGGATGCAGGCCTAAGGATAGGTCTCAAGAGACAGATTAGATATACAGGACCATAGGGTTGGAGCCTTGAGGTTGGTGCCTTGGAAGATAGGGTTGGAGCCCTAGAGGATAGGAGTCCTCAAGGGACCAGGTTGGAGCCTGTACTAGATATAGGGTTGGAGCCTTGGAAGTCCAAGTCGGTGCTTGGCAAATACAAGTTGGAGCCTGGGAGATTTAAGATTGGTGTCTTCATCTAGGGTTGGAGCCCTACATATATTGTATTTGATTTATTATAAAGAATAAATTAATAAAATCATTTATTCTTATTGTTCATTTTGTGTTCTAGATATAGGTGATCTAACTGGTAAAATTAACAATTGAAAATAAATATTGATTCACCCCCATCTTAGTATTTCCAACACTTCTCCCAAACATGAAACCTCCACTAGGCTTAGCCTTAGCTAAATTTCCTGAAGGCTTTGATCCAGAGATGGCCTACCAGCTAAGAGAAAGGGATCCCTTAACTTTAGAAGATATGCAAAGGGGAGCCATAAGTGTAGAAGAAAATTTGTTTGAGAAAAGAGCTAGATTGAAATCAGAGAAAAGAGTTACATATAAAGATGAAACAATGGCATCAACCTCATCATCTGATGCCAAAATTGATAATTTAGTGAGAGTAATGGAAAGAATGCTTGAGAAGATAAGCTTAAATGATAGAATGCCTCCAAGAGAAAACCAAATCAATTCCCAAAACAGAAATAGAAATCCAAATTTCAAAAGAGACCCTATTCAAGATAGGCAAAGAGATAATGACCAGCAAATTAGGCCTCCCTTTCAACAAAACTATGTAGATCAGGAAGAAGAAAGGGAAACTGAAAGATTAGAAGAAAATCATGTAAATCTGATAGGATCTGACAGTGAGACAAATTTTTTCCTCACTGAAGAAGAACAAGGTTTCTTCTCCTCAAAACAAGTTGAAAATAATCATGAGGATTCTGAGGATTACCAATTGGGGTTTGAAAATGCAATAATGGAGGTGCACAGAAAATATGATCTTAGAAGAAAAAGGAAACTAGAAATTTCCAATGATGAAAACACAAGTACTGCCATTAAGAAAACTTCAGAAAATTCTCTTAAAAATACAACAAACACAATTAACACTTTGACTAAGAAAACTGACTCAGATAAAGACAAAATAGGTCAGCCAAGTGCTAACCGAAGCTGCCCTAGTACCTCTGCTAGTGGCCCTGAAAAATCTGTCCTAAAAATCAGTCCTAATAAAACTCAACAAGTCAGAATTGATGAAAAGACTATGATCGACAAAATAGATGTAAATATGTCAAAAACATTAATCCCTTTCAGTCTTGAGGGTGAAATTGCCAAGATCAAAATTAGCATACCCCTAGTTGAACTACCAACCAAGGATGTATATAAAAACCAAGTTTTGAAAGCTTTGAACATAGGAAATGATACTGATACATTAAACTTGACAAATGATAAACCAGAACTGTTGTTTGGTCCTGAAGTAGAAGGAAAATACCAAGAAGGAACCATTCCTCCATTTTATGTCAGCCTAAATATACATGATAAAATTTTGCACAATGCCATGTTAGACTTTGGTGCCTCTCACAACCTTATGCCAAAAGTAGTGATGGAGAGATTAGACCTAGAGATTACTAAACCTTACAAGGACCTGTATTCCTTTGATTCAAGCAGAGTCAAGTGTTTAGGTCTAATCAAATATTTATGTGTCAATCTGGCACAAATCCCTACTAAGGGTCTAGTCATGGACATAGTTGTTGCTGACATTCCCCCAAAATATGGCATGCTTCTATCTAGATCATGTGGAGCAAAACTTCAAGGAAGCCTTCAAATGGACATGTATTATGCTACCATACCTTTTTTTAACCAAACTAGAAGATTATACAGAGAATCTCATATGAAATTTATGGTAAGCAACATAGATAGGCCAAACAACACTCTTGTTTATTCTATTCATTCATATTTAGATTCCTTGATCTTGTACAATGAAGATGAAATCATCGAACAAGAAAAGGAAAATGAAATGGAACTAATTCCTCTTAAACAATCAAAACAGTCCCCAAAAGAAGAAGCTAACAACCCTAACTATAGCAGCCTTGAACAACAAAAGAAAAATGAGCATGAGATAGGGACACTGTGGGAAATGAGCTTTGATGGCTCTTGTAGAAAAACAAGTTCTGGAGCTGGTGTATGGATACATAATACAAACCAAGGACATTATTATAAACTTGATTTCCAGTGCACCAATAACATTGCAGAATATGAAGCTTTCCTACTTGGCCGACATTTGCTCAAAGATTTAGGATCCAAGAAAATATCAGTCCAAGGAGATTCATAGTTGATTATTAGGCAAATAAAAGGGGAGTATTAAGCCAAAAACTCAAGATTGAGAGAATATATGAATGCTGCCCTAGATCTCCTAAAAACCTTTGAAAAATATCAACTCACTTTCATCCCTAGAGCTCAAAACAACCTTGCAAATGAACTTTCTTTTGTTGCCAACAATTGCCAAATACCACAGATAAATGAACAATTCAATATCAAAGTGAAAAATAAGCCCATAGTCCCTGACAATGAAGACTATTGGAAAGTGTTTGAGGGTGACAAACACATTGATGATTTTTTGCAATCTGAAAATGATTTTTCTGAATTAACACCTAGCTTAAGCCTTGAAGAAGAATGTTTTGATGAAAAACAAGCCCATGAAACAGAGCTGTCCCCTACTGCTGATATAAAACAATGTGAATATCTTTATACAACAGAATTATCAAACAGAACATCCCAAAGGGACCTTGAAGTTTTACAATGTAAAAATGATTCAATACCAAGAGATCTTACACCATTAGAGGCGCTGTTTGATTTCAATGATGTAGCTAAAAACCAAAGATGGATCCTACAGAAAACAATGTAGAAGAACATAACATAGGTAGCATAGATGAACCCAAAATAATCAAGTTATCTAGCACTCTCCCTACTCATATCAAATAAAAATACATTGAAATTTTTAAAGAGTTTGGAGATGTGTTTGCATGGGGGTACAAAGATCTGAAATCATATGATACTAGTATCATTTAACACAAAATTCCTCTTAAGGAAAATCAGAAACCTTTCAAGAAAAAACTAAGAAGGATAAACCCTGTTTTATTGCCTTTAGTTGAGAAAGAGATAAAGAAGATGTATGATGCTGGGATCATAGTTTCCTTTAGATACTCACAGTGGGTTTCCAACCTTGTATCTGTTAGGAAAAAGATTCATTTAACACAAAATTCCTCTTAAGGAAAATCAGAAACCTTTCAAGAAAAAACTAAGAAGGATAAACCTTGTTTTATTGCCTTTAGTTGAGAAAGAGATAAAGAAGATGTATGATGCTAGGATCATAGTTTCCCTTAGATACTCACAGTGGGTGTCCAACCTTGTATCTGTTAGGAAGAAGATTAGGGAAATTAGGCTCTTCATTGACTTTAGAAATCTGAATAGAGCCTCCCTGAAAGATAATTATCTCTTGCCTAAAATGGACCACATACTTCAAAAAGTGGTTGTATCTAAGAGAATATCATTGTTGGATGGTTTTTCAGGCTACAACCAGGTGTTAGTATTCCCATGTGATCAACACAAAACTGCTTTCACTACACCTTGGGGTACATTCATGTATGTTAAAATGCCATTTGGCTTGATGAATGCAGGAGCCACATTCCAAAGAGCCACGAACATAGCTTTTTCAGAAGACATAGACTATTTTATAATCATTTACCTTGATGGCATCACTGTTTTCTCCGAAACTGGTAAAGAACATTTGATTCATTTGAGAAAGGTTTTTGAAAAATGTGAAAATATGACTTATCTTTGAATCCTAAAAAGACACTCTTTGGTCTCCAAGAAGGAAAAATTCTTGGCCACATAATTTCTGAAGAGGGAATCAAAGTAGACTCTAAAAGGATTGAAGGCATATTGAAAATCAACAATCCTAGAAACCTCAAAGAATTGCAATCTTTCATTGGGAAGATCAATTTTTTGAGAAGGTTCATCTCCAACCTTGCTGAACTTTTGAGGAATATCACAAACATGCTCCAAAAGGAAACTGGGGTTAAGTGCACCTTAGAATCCAAATAGTCATTTGAACTGGTAAAACAAGCTCTCACTCAAACATGAGTTCTTATTAGTCCCAATTTCACTAAAGATTTCTATATCTCATTTGCCTCTAAACATACAATTGCTGCAGTATTGCTATAAAAGAATAATGCAGGGCAAGAACAACCCATATCATTTTTTAGTAGAACCTTAAGAGATGATCCACTCAAATATAATATCATGGAGAAACAAGCCTTAGCCTTGATAAAAGCATTGAAAGATTTCCGAGTCTACATTTTACACTCATATCATTGCTTTTGTCCCACATACAGTTGTCAAAGACATTCTAAATCAAGACCCTGATGGTAAAAGGGGAAAATGGATTGCTATTATCTTAGAATATGATTTAGAAATCAGGCCTACCAAGTTAATTAAAGGAAAAGTATTAGCAAAACTCATGGCAGAATCAAATTTCCAAGCATTAGATATAAGCATGGTTGATGTTTTAGAAGAAACAGAAGAATTCATAGCTCCTTAAATTGAAGAAACATTTTTGAATTCACCTTGGTATGCTGATATCATTTATGTGCTTCTCTATCTTAACACTCCTCCCTCTCTACCAAAGACTAAAGCTAGATTCTTGAAACAAAAAGCTTTAAATCACTGTGTTTTAGATGGAGTGTTATATTGGAAAAATGCTGTTGGCATATTGCTTAAATGTTTGCTTGAGGATGATGCAGGAAAAATCATGCATGAGCTACATGAAGGAGAATGTGGAGGCCACTTTTACTGGAAGACAACAACCAACAAGATCCTTAGAGCTGGCTATTATTGGCCTACCCTTTTCCCATATACTCAAAAACTAGTCATGACTCGCCATAAGTGTCAAATTTTTGATGGCAAGAGAAAGCTCCTACTTTTACCTTTACATCCCATCACTGTAGAGGCTCCCTTTCAGCAATGGGGTTTAGAATTTATTGGAGAAATTCACCCAACCTCATCTGCCCAACATAAGTGGATCTTTACTGCCACAGATTACTTTACCAAGTGGATAGAAGCCATCCCTTCTAGGAATGCTACTGAATCTGTTATTATCAAGTTCCTTGAAACTAACATACTATCCAGATTTGGTTGTCCTAGGAAAATCATTATAAAAAATGCTGTTGCCTTCAAATCCAAAAGAATGATTGACTTTTTCTATAAATACCATATCACTTTAGGACATTCCATAGCTTACTACCCCCAAGGAAATGGCTTAGCTGAATCCTCCAACAAAAGTCTGGTTAACATTACCAAAAAGCTATTGGATCAAAAGCAGAAATCATGGCATAGTAAGCTGGTTCATGCAATATAGGCTGATAGGCTAACCACCAAGAAATCGATAAATATGTCCCCCTATCAGCTGTTATATGGCCTAGATGCAGTTTTCCCTACATCTTTGGGAGTTCCAGTCATAAAGCTTCTCCAAGAAGTACAAACAGAAGAAAATGACATGCAGAGAAGACTAAATCAAACCATTCATCTACAACAGACAAGAGAAGAAGTATACAAAAGGACATAGACAGTTCAAGAAAACATCAAGAAGATCTTTGACAGAAGGACCAAATCAAATAACTTTCAAGTTGGAGATACAGTCCTAAAATGGGATTCAAGGAGAGAAGATAAAGGTAAACATGGAAAGTTTGAGAATTTATGGAAAGGGCCTTATATCATTCATTCAATCAGGGGTCATAATGCTTTCTTCTTAAAATGGCTGAATGGAGAAGAATTATTTGGAGGTCATGTGAATGGAGAAGAATTATTTCTGTCAAGAATCCTAGTTTCAAAATTTTCACTCATTATACATAACATAGCATGAGAAAAATCAAAGAAAATACAAAAACAATGTAAGAAAAGAAAATTAAAACGAGGGAAAATTAAAAGAGGTACAACCCCATATCCAAATCACAAATACTGCTGAAAGTGTGCAAGTCTAAATGGCACTGTTGATTCAAAATGATATCTTGTTCAGTCATCTAGCCTAATCATGGCTGTACATGCTCTAAATTATGTTGATAAGTTGTGTAGAAACAAATATTGTCAAGATTATTTCGGACTTGACTTATCAAGAATGATAGATTAAGAAAATGTAAAGATTCTAGTTACACATGCTCAAAACAGAACCAAAGAGATGGATAAGGATGCATTACTAATGACAAATCACAGCCTTATCTTTCTAATTTACTTTTTCTGCAAAATAATGTTGTGTGCAACTGTTCTAAAAGCCACAACCATGGTTAATTAGACTGTCTAAATTTGATTTGAACCATGTTTTAAATTTCATGTAATAGATAGAAAATCAAGACCGCCAAACAGCTTAATCTTGGCAGTCAAGTAGTTTAGTTAGAAAATAAAAAAGTTCAACAACTTAATCTGAATTCTTGGAAGAAATAAGGATATGAATATATAATTTATTTCTGTTTTCAAAAATAAGATGTCAAAGAGTTTGCTAGTTCAAATGCACTCAAAAAGGAAGAAAAAATGTTAGGACAAGTAGGATTGGGTAGGTAGAAGTGTTTCTGAGAAAAATTATATGTTGCAGATGGTTAAGACTTGTCACTTCAAAAGAAAATCAGCAAGTGAAAAAGAAGGGAAATCTATCCAATGGATAAGGTATTGGTCTGCTGAAACCCAGAGATTTGATAAACTGATGGTTCTGGACACCTTGAAAGGAAAGCTTCCCTCCCCAAGTGGAGCCACTGTTAGTCATCAGTAAATTTTGCTAATATCAAAAGATGACTAAGTTCTAATCCTAGATTTTTAGAAACAATATTTGAAGAAGCATTGTGAGTTCTAGAAATCTCACCGCCTTCATCATCCTGCACCTAACTGATTCCAATATAAACTCATCTTTTTCCTTCTCAAAGTTTACCCTACTTGCAAGGAAAACTCCATTTTGTGGACCTAATTTCCTCATTTTATCACCTCACCTACACCCTCATTCATCACCTTTTCCCCCCTCTGAAATCCATTTTTCCTTTCCCTCTAAAAACCCTTGTAATCACCCCTTATTCATCATTTTCCTATAAAGATCCTTAAAACTATGTAAAGGTCCCTTTTACATTGTTTAAAAATAACCTTTTAAACCTATAGGGCCTTTTAAAATCCTATAAAAACCCACCTTTTTACAAATATAGGCCTTAAGCCCCTTTCCGCTTAAGCCCTAGCCCCCTCACTCATACAACCCTGACCCCGACCTTCCACTATTCTCCTAAGCCCTTTTTCTTCCCGACCCCCGGTCCCTTCTACCCCCACAGGACCGTTTCCCTCCGCCTATCCTAAGCCCCTTCCCTATCTTTCCTTCACCTCGCTTCACCCTTCCCCAGGCCATCTCCACCGTTGATCAAACCTGATCCAACGGCTGTCATGACCCCATCCTTCATCCCGTATACAACCAGACCTCACGCTACCCGACAAAAATGCTCACGTCACCACCCCGGCCCCACTCTCCACTCAAATCCTACACCCCATCTTCAGGCTCCACCTGCGTCGTCGATCTCGCTCCTCGAGATCTAACGGTCTATATCGCATATCGCGCATAATTTGATGCCGGGTTTAAAGGCCCCAATTCGCGCAAAATGGGCGGTTTCGCCCAGGACACGTGCCAATCGCCCAATGATATCGCGCAGCCTCGGGCCGAAACCACTTACCGTCCATACCCTGCACGATAAACCACGGTGGTTTCCCAAAATTACTTTTCCCTTCCCGCGCCAGAATTCAAAGTTCGTCGCCCTCATTTGAATTTCCTTATGATTTCGTCTCCGAGATCATTCCACTGCACCCTCTTTTCCTCTGGATACCGCCCCCAACATCTCCAAAACCCTGAAAAGGCAGTTTTACCCCCTTCCGCGGGCTTTAAACTAATATGTGTTTGTGTGTTTGCAGGTTTTAATGGCAGCAATTGCCCAGAGGGGCATTCCAATGATATTTTAACCTCTAAATGACGATCCATAGGTAAAAATCACCTAATAAGGGCCAGAAGGGCTTGCATATGGTTATACCCTCGATGAATCATGATCATCAATGGGTTATAAAACCCTCCAATGTACAAAGAAACCCTTCCTGCACACAAACAAACAAAAGAAGGAATGATGAAGGAACGAAGAACAAAAGGCTTAAAGGGTTAATTACAGATCAAAGGGTAAAACATATATTAGCCCTTTAAGATAGTGATTAAACGATAAAGGATAAAGCTTAAAGGATAAAAGATAATGAATAAAACAATTATTAAGCAGAAACAACAAAAAGACAGTAAGACAAGTTATTAAAGAAAAATCAAGGTTAAAGGCCTATTACTGAGTTTGATGATTAAGACAAAGACAAATATACCCAAAGACAACCTCGAATAACTCAAAAGGGAAGTAATTACTCCTCCAAAAGATCAAATTGCCACCTACAACCTGATTTCCTTTCATAAAGGCAATTGGCAGTTATTGCACAGTCAGAAGATATTTTATCTGTCAATGCAATTATTGTAATAGTTAAGGATAAGCCTTAAAGTCAATTTTTTCACCTATTCTTCCCTAGAAATTAAAATAGAGTCATTGAAACAGAGAAGTAGCTGCAGATATTCCCACCTTAGGCCTTGCATGGTTTTTAAGGTCAGGAATGCACTTACTCTGTAATAAATAACACTCAAACGCTATCTTAACCTCACCTCCTCATTTGCAGCATAAATACTGCATTTGGACTCATTGTATTGTTGGCATTTGATGACTCTTTGAAGTAATACATAGTCTCTTGGAAGTTGAAGAAAAAATGATGTCTTGGATCTTGTGGATGCCTTGATTTGTTTGTTGATGGAGGAGGCTAGATCATTGGATCCCTGAGTTTGGCTGTTGGTGAAGTGCTTCTATCTGTTATTGTTATTTCCTGTTTTCATTATGTTTTCATCTTTCTTTGTTACAGTAGAGTAAAAGTTTTAGGCTAAGAAATGTCTTCTGAAAGCACCTTAGTTCTGTTTACTCTTCACTGTCTTAATGTTTTATTCTGCAAGGTCTGATCGGAGGATTCTTAATTTCCCTCCAATTCCACCTAGCTTGTTATTTTAGAAATAATTCAATAGAGTATAACCAAGGAGTTTCTCTTTTGGTAAGTCCATGTTCCTTTGAGTACGACTTGAGAGGTTGTTTTGAGGAATGATTTCAATAGAGTGAAACCAGGAAATTTAGTGGTGAGTCCATGCTCTTTTGAGTACAACTTGAGAATTGTTTCTGAAACTTCTTTAAAGTATTCTTAGTAGAGTCTAAACCATGGAAGTCTATTGTGCACCCCGTCCTCTGGTCTGCCTTTAAAAAGTTGCTTTGAATATCCTTAGAGAGTTAGTCAAAAGCAGATTAGATTATTTTTGTTTGATCTTAGGCTGCTCCTATTGTTTATCTTATATGTTTTCTTATCTGAAAGTAGTATTTTGATTGCTGGATTGTTGTCTAAAAGGTTTGCTTATTAAAAGTTTGTCTAAAGAAGTCTATGGTTTGCCCTGTCCTTTGGGTTGCTTCAAAACAGATTCCTTGAAAGATGTCTCTTGTTTAAAGTACATGATAAAAATTCTTAATTGTTCTTTGTCCTACTTTTCATTCTTCTCCTTAATGTTCACCTCATTATTTCAAAAACTTTGAAGATCCATTGGCAAAGTTAGATTTGCCCTATGATACTCCCCAATCCTTTTATAAACTTGTCATGACTTCCATATGACTCCATTGCCCAATAAATAAGAGATTTCCCATTCTATCTATTCTCTTTGATCATTATGTCCAACGAAAACAATCAAACAAACCTTACTCTTAACAACTAGCCTAAAATCAACCCTTAAAAGAAAACAAGCACACATCCTTTGTAAAATAACCTGAGAGATCCCTCTCTGAGTCTAGGAAGACTATGTTCTAGAACTCTAAAGATTGGTTCCATGTTGACTTGTCATTGTCTGCCAAATCACAGGACCCCAACACAAGTGATTCCGGTGTGGCGATATGGGACATTACGCCACACAGTGTCCTCTCACGAAGAAGGACAAAGATGAGAAGCATGATCTGCAGGCTGCAACTACGAACATAGAGGAGGATGAATTCACCATGATTGCCCATATATCGCCAAGAGAGCATTGGGGTGATATCGAGTTGTAGTTCAACATAACTGTAAATTGGCCCCAGGATCCTTGAGGAGTCCACCTCTCGGATCAATACCTTGTTGCGGGAGCCCAAATCGATGTATCAGTATGGACGAGTGTCAGTTGGTGCAAAGGAGTGCAGAAGTGACATGGAATTAGTTAGCACCACCAAAACCTAAGCAACGTAGAGTTGGTGGGAAGCACTGTCAGACATCAACAACGCAAAAGAAGATGTTGCAGAATCAGAGCAATACTTAGTAGGGTGTATTGCTAGAGCACATTCCTCGCTAAGAGGGAGTGTTCATTTCAGGTAGCATCGGATGTGATCTAAGTCTAAAAATTTTTAGGGAGGTTTAAAAACATGTATTCTAGATAACCCAAAAATTGTTTTGGGAAATTCCACCCAGATTGTATTTTATTGAAAATGTTGTCTCCCCATGATTTGCAAGATTGGCAAGAACAAAATCTGTAGGGAACCACATAAGAACCACTTTGGAATCCTAGGACCTATCCTTCATGGAATCAGAGAGGGATCTCTCTATGTAATTGTTTATAGATGATATGTCTTTGTGCTCTTTTTTTATGATATTGGGCTAGTTATGAAGTTTTAAGGACTTGTTTGTTTTGATTGATTGATTGATAGGTTGATAGATCAAATGGTGTGATTAATTGAAGGAATGGTTCAGCTGAATAGATAGACCATGAGAAACATTAATCCATTGGGATATGGAGTCATAAAATGATTTAATTATTCATGAAATTTGTAAGGGTTTTCATAGGGCAAGCTAACTATATGAAGTGGACATTTTAGATTAGATGTGATATGAAATAACAATAATTTGTGAAGGAAAAAAAACTAAAAGTCAGTTAAGAATATTTTAACTCTACTTCAACAAGAAAATCCTTTCAGGTAACTGTTTGAGGCAAAGCAAAGGACATGGCATACCATAGACTCCTTTGGCCAGACTTTAATAAGCAAACCTTTAAAACAACAATCCATCAATCCTAGAATTACTTTCAAACATAGAAAAAATTTAAGATAACAGTGAGTGCAGCTAAAGAGCAAGCTAAGCCTATGTTCTTTAACTAAACACTCTAAAGACCTTCAAAGCAACAGTTTGAGGCAGACCAGAGGACATGGCATACCATAGACTTCTCTGGTTTAGACTCTACTAAGTATACTTCAAAGAAATGCCTTAAAAACAATATTTCAAGCTACACCAAAGGACATGGCTTACCATAGACTTATTTGGATTGAATCTATCAAATCATTTCCAAGAAAACAAGCTAGGTGGAACCAAAGAGAAATTAAGAATTCTCCAATCAGACCTTGCAGAAGAAAACATTAAGATAAAAAATGCAGACAAAAATAGGGTGCCAAGACAACATATCCTACTCTAAAATTTCTGTTCTTTTATCAGAGAAATAATGGATAGAATGGAAAATAGGAGGAAAACAATGACAAAGAAGGAAAAATTCACCATTAACATAGCTCAAGAATCCTGTGAACGTGCTTGTATTACTGATGTTCAAAACAGTTACATTACTCCAGTACAATAGATCTCTGCAACTCAAAGCTTTCTCAAATCCAGCCTAGCAACCTTCAACTATCTCAGCAATAGAAATCAATCAACTAACCAACCAACCAACACTAAAAATGAATGATACATGTAGTATTTATTTGCAAAATGAGGAGGTGATCCTAAGCTAGGGTTTCAGATGTTATTTATTACAGAGTAAATGAGTTTTTTACCTTTGAGACCATGCAAGGCCCAAGGAAAAATATCTAAGATATACTTACTGCAATATTAACTCCTAACTCAACTATTTGAGCTAACTTTTTGGAAACATTCGACTTTAAGGCTTTCTCAATAACTTTTCTTAATAACTTTTTCAATAATTGTTGGGTAGATGAGAAATATCTCTGACTATTTTGTAATAAATGCTGATGCTTTATTGAAAGAAAACATGTTGTAGGTGGCAAAATATATATTTGAAGAAGTAAATGCTTTGGGTTGAGTCATTCGGATCTATCTCTGTGCAGATCTGCCTTTGTTTTAACTTTTAAACTCTGTTTTAGGCTTTAAACTTTGGATTTTCTCTTTTGACTGTTTGCCTCACTCTTTTCTTTGATTCTGTCTTCATCTCTGGTTTGTGACTAATCCTTTTGATTAACCTTTTCAACCTCTGTTTTAACCTTTAATCCACTGATTGTCGCAGTCCTTTGACTGTCTCTTTCTCTTCACTGTGCCTTTTTCGGTGTTTACTATGTAGAGGGTCATTCTTCTGCTGTTGGAGGGCTTGAGTAATCACCAATGATCATGATTCATTGGGATTTATGCTTTATTTTATGTCTTCGGTCCTTCTAAAGTGGAATAAGTATATGGATCGTCACCCAGGGAGCCCATCGAAAACTATTTCAGGACCTTAAAATTCCATTTCTTGCGTTTCTGCCTTTAAACCTGCACATAAAACAAACAAATTAAATTTAAAACCTGTGTGGGGGGATTTTCTGCGTTTATTTGGGGTTTTTCGGGCTTCTGGAGTAATTCAGAGGTGTTAATGGCAGGTTGGGGCTTCATCGCGAAGGTGGAAACCTTTGGGAAGTTTGAATGGAGGCGGCAGTATTCGATTTGGGCGCGAAGAGAAAAGGTGGTTTTCGCGAATGGGAAGGTGGTTTTCGCATTGGTTTAGGGGTGGTAATGGTTTTGGTAAATCGGGTGCGATTCCACTCAGCAGGTGACACGCGACAGAGGGTACAAGCGGTAAAACCACTTATATCGCAAGGTTGAGGTTTGTTTAACCTACGCGCAAATAAATTTGTGATATGTGATGGGAGCCGTCGGATCTCAGGGCAGATAGATCTACAACGGTTGGGGGATATAAAGCGATGGGCGAAACAAATGGTGTGGCCCGGGTCTGTTAAATAAGTGGAGGCGCTTATTCAAAGAGGAGGGAAGGGTCATATGGACGCGCGGGATTTAATAAAAAGGAGCCCGGGTTAAAATAGAAGCAGGGTTTAATGTATATGGGGGTTAAATCATTAAAGCAGGAGGATTTAATGTTTGTAAAGGGGATGGGTTAAAAACATTAAAACGCGGGTTTTATATTTAAAACAGAGTTTTAATATAAATAAAAGGTCCCGAGAGTTTAAAATTTAAACTTAAAACAATGTAAAAAACTTGTTTTTTACATTGTTTTAGGGCATATAAGGAAGAATAGTGAAGGGAGGGAGTTGATGGGGGTTTTTAGTGGGGAAAAAGAGGAAATGAGGTATCTGGTAGGAAAGAAAGTGAAAGTGAAGGAGATAAGCCCTAAATGAATTCCTTAAGAGCAACAAGGTGACTTTGGAAAGGTAAACTGAGAGATAGTGAAAAAGGGTTATATGAAGATAATGAAGGCAGTGAGATTTTTAAAGATAGCTGATAGACAATGAATGCTATCTTTAGCTGCTTGTAGAAAATCCATAGTCACCTAGTGAAACTGTAGAATACAGGAGGATAACCATGGCTCCAGCTGGGTAGGGTAGCTCCTTTAGGAGGTGTCAAGAATCTCAGAGATCAAATCTCTAGAATTTTTAGATTAGTGCCTTGATTTGCACTTTGGCAGACTTCTCTTCTTCAATTTGCTGATTTCCTGCTGTTCTTTTGAAGTTGTGATATTTGAAATATGAAAAAACATGATTGCTTCAACTCAGCCCTACCTACCCATCATACTTTTCCTAGCATTTTTTCTTCATTTGGGTGCATTTGGATTGGCCAACCCTTGACATATTTTTTCTTTTTTAAAACAGGAACTATCTACTTCTACACTTATATCATCCAAACGCTCAGATTAGACCGATGAGCTCTTTTATTCTCTACCCAATCTACTTATCTGTCAAGATTAAACAGTTTGACAGATTTTCATTCTCTAATCTATTAACATAAAATTGAAAACATGATCAAACCAAGATTTAACAGTTTGACTTGTCATGAGCTGTGGCATTTTAGACAAGCTGCACAAAGAATTTATTTTTTGCAAAAAAGTAAAAATAAAACCTGAGGGCTATAATTTGGAATTTGTCATTCATCCCTCTCCTTTCTCTTTGGTTTAGATATGTAGTTTGGAACCAATATATTTTCCTATCAATCTACTGATAAGCCAAGTTTAAACCATTTGGCAAATATTCATTCACTAACCTATCAGCATAAATTTAAAACTTGTTCAATTATGATTAGGCTATATGAATGAACATGACTTCCTCTTCAAAAGTAGTGGCATTTGGACTTGCACACTTTCATAAATACTCTTTTTGGTATGGGGCTTACCTTTTCTTTTTAACTGCCCTCTTTTCTTCTTTTCTTTGTTTTTATGTTTATTTTTCTGATATTTTATTCAAACAATGTTATATACAATTAAAGAAGCTTCAAACTGAGATTTTTCAACAAAAATAATGCTTGAGCATCTTGCCATTGACAGGACCTCCGAATAATTCCGTTCCATCCATTTCTTGAAGGAAAAATGCATTGTTACCTCTTGCTGAATGGATGATGTATGGACCTTTCCATAGATTGTCAACTTTTGCATGCTTACCTTTGTCTTCTCTTCTCGAGTCCCACTTCAAAACTTTGTCTTCAATATTGAAATCATTTTGCTTGGTTCTTTTGTTAAAAAGCTTCTTTATGTTTTCCTGCTCTTGCCGTGTTCTGTTTTATACCTCTTCTCTAGTTTGTTGCAGCTGGATAGTCTGGTTGATTCTTTTTTGCATGTAATTTTCTTCAGACTGTGCTTTTTGGATGAGCTTCATCACTGGCACCCCTAAAATTGTTGAAAAAATTACATCTGTTCCATACGCTAGCTGATAGGGAGACATTCCAATTGATTTTTTATTTGTTAATCTCTCTGCCCATAGTGCATGTATTAGTTTCTTGTGCCATGATTTCTTATTCTCTTCCAACAACTTTTTGATGATGTTCACCAAAAATTTGTTTGAGGATTCCGCTAACCCATTACCTTGAGGGTAATAAGATGTAGAATGGCCCAATGTAATCTGATATTTGTGGCAAAATTCCACTATTTTCTTGGATCTAAAAGTAGCAGCATTGTTAGTGATGATATTTCTAGGACAACCAAATCTAGACAAAATGTGGTTTTCAAGGAATTTGATGATTACTGAGTCTGTGGAAGTTCTATAAGGGATGGCCTTTATCCATTTTGTAAAGTAATAAGTTGTAGTGAGGATCCATTTGTGTTGGGCAGAGGAGGCATGATGGATTTCTCCAATGAAATGAAGGCCACATTGCTGAAAAGAAGCTTCAATAGAGATAGGATGCAAAGGTAATGGCGGCAGTTTTCTTTTGTCTTCAAATATTTGGCACTTATGACAGGCAATTACCATTTTATGGATGTCTTGAAAGAGGGTGGGCCAATAGTAATCTGCGCGAAGGATTTTGTTGAAAATGGTTTTCCAATAGAGGTGGCCTCCACATTCTCCTTCATGAAACTCATGCTTGATCTTATCTGCATCATCCTCAAGCAAACATTTAAGCAATATACCACTAGAATTTTTTCAATATAAGATTTTATCTAAAATGCAGTAATTTACAACCTTTAACTTTAAGAATCTAGCCTTTGTTTTGGACAAACCAGGAGGAGAATTCAGATTAAAAAGCACATATAAAATATCAACATACCAAGATGAATTGAGAAATGATTCTTCAATAAGTGGAGTTTCCAACTCCTCCTGTTCATCTAATGCATCAATCATATTCATGTCAGTGCTTGAAATTTTGTTTCAGCCATGAGTTTAGCCAGTCCTTGTCCTTTGATTAGTTTAGTGGGCTTGATTTCTAAATCATATTCTAATATAACAACAATCCACTTACCTCTTTTGCCATCAGGATCTTGTATTAAGATGTCTTTTACCACTAAATGAGGCACAAATGCAATGATGTGGGAGTGAAAAATGTAAACTATGAAATCTTTCAATGCCTTGATTAAGTCAAAAGCTTGTTTCTCCATTATGTTGTATTTCAGAGGTGCATCTCTTAATGCCTTGCTGAAAAATGCTATGGGCTGCTCTTGTCCTTTTATGTTTTTCTGCAATAGGACAACAACAACTATATGTTCTAATGCAAAGGAAAATATGAAGAAATATTTGGTAAAATCAGGGCTAATTAGAACTGGTGTTTGGGTAAGTGCTTGTTTTACCAGTTCAAAGGATTGATTTGCTTCTATGGTCCATTTGACTCCTATTTCTCTTTTCAGCATGTTTGTAATGTTTCTTAGGAGTTCTGTAAGGTTTGTTATGAACCTTCTTAAGAAATTTATTTTTCCAATGAAAGATTGCAACTCTTTGATATTCCTAGGATGATTGATTTGAAATATTCCTTCAATTCTTTTTGAGTCTATCTTGATCCCTTCTTCAGATATGATGTGGCCTAAAAGTTTTCCTTCTTGAAAGCCAAACATAGTTTTCTTGGGATTTAAAGATAAACCATACTTTCTACACTTTTGAAAGACCTTTCTTAAGTGAGCTAGGTGTTCTTCATCTGTTTTTGAGTAGACTATGATGTCATCAAGGTATATCACAATGAAGTAACCTATCTCTTTTGAGAAGGCAATGTCCATGGCTCTTTGAAAGGTGGCACCAACATTTATTAACCCAAAAGGCATGTTAACATACATGAAGGTACCCTAGGGTGTAGTGAAAGTTGTATTATGTTGATCATTAGGGTGTATGATCCAGGTGGATATCGGTGGCCACCCACCTATTCCATTTGGATTCACAGCATCAATTCTTTCAGTTTTTCAGCTTCAACACAACTTACTATTTTTAGCAGGTTTTCGGGTCCTGCACTCTTGGAGCCGTTTTGGGGACTTAATGATATAGGTGGATATTGGTGGCCACCCACCGATTCCATTTGAACCCCCACCATCAGTTCTTTCAGTTTGTAAGTTTCAGCACAACTTACTATTTTTAGCAGTTTTTCGGGTCCTGAACTTCTGGAGTCGTTTTGAGGCCCTAAACAACGTTTTTTGGGGAAACTAGGAGAAACATGGGTCATAGACCAATGTTTCTCACTCAAAAGTTGTAGTCCTCAGATAGATATTTCAAACGAGCTATTGAGCGCATCAAAAAAAGATTGGATGCCAAAGTTACGTCTCTGGGAAGTTGAAACACCTATTTACCCAAATGGGGCCCACAGTTTTGACGCTTCATCTCCTAGGGTTAAGTTTTTGGATGTTTCAGGTTTTACATTATTTCTAAACAATAAATAGGCCTTTGAGCCTCATTGTGATACAGTTCAGGGGCTGATAGTCGACACATCTCTTCTCAGAGATAAGCGCTACCAGTGCCCTAGTTAGGCTTGTTCCCATCATTTCAGTTCTGTAACACAGTGGGGAGGCCTGTAGCCATCACATCTCTTCTTAGAGATAAGCTACCACTGCCCTCGCTCACTCATTTCCATTATGTATCATTGTAACACAGTTCAGATGCCTGTAGCCGCCACATCTCTTCTCAGAAATATGCCTACCAGCGCCCTAGCTGTTTAATTCAATCCTCTGTTTTATTAATAAAATGAAGCATTATTTCCGCTGCATCTTTGTATCTCTGGCTATATGTGTATTTTGTTGCGTTCCTACATAAAATCTGGATCAGTATCACTATAACACAATTCAGAGGCCTATAGCTGCCACATCTCTTCTCAGAGATACGCCTACCAACACCCTAACTGTTTATTTCAGTGATCTGTTTTATTAATAAAATGAAGCATAATTTCCGCTGCAACTCTGTATCTATGGCTATATGTGTATTCTGTTGCGTTCCTGCATAAAATCTGGATCAGTGGTATTAGAGCGGTCTGCTCTTTCTCTGTTTTTCTTTTCATGTCCCCAACGCGGCCAGGGTATAAGGAGTTCAACCTCGCGAACACCGATGACCCCCCATAGCGGAAGGAAAGAAAGACAAGGGAGAAGGATATCCTCTCAAAATCTTGCTCGAGGAGGCCCTTGAGAAACAAAGGAATGCGATGATGGAAAACTTTTCCCAAATCCTTCAATGTTTGCCCACCGGCGGCACATCTACATCCAACACGTCCACCAAAAGGTCTGTGACATCCTGGACAAATCCAATACCAAGTTCAGCAGAATTCCCCCTCTCCCCCATGGAGAATATTAATGCAATGGAGACCATTTCTTCTTAAGGAGGGATGAATGATCCAGGTGGATATCGGTGGCCACCCACCTATTCCATTTGGATCCGCAGCATCAATTCTTTTAGTTTTTCAGCTTCAGCACAACTTACTATTTTTAGCAGGTTTTCGAGTCCTACACTCCCGAAGCTGTTTTGGGGACTTAATGATACAGGTGGATATTGGTGGCCACCCACTGATTCCATTTGAACCCCCACCATTAGTTCTTTTAGTTTGTAAGTTTCAGGACAACTTACTGTTTTTAGCAATTTTTCAGGTCCTGAACTTCTGGAGCCGTTTTGAGGCCCTAAACGATGTTTTTTGGGGAAATCGGATAGATCTTTCTAATGAGCTATTGAGCGCGTCAAATAGAGATCAGATGCCAAAGTTACGTCCCCGGGAAGTTGAAACACCAATTTACCCAAACGGGGCCCACAGTTTTGGCGCTTCATCTCCTAGGGTTAGGTTTTTGGATGTTTAAGGTTTTACATTGTTTCTAAACAATAATAGGCCTTCAAGCCTCATTGTAACACAGTTCAGGGGCTGATAGCTGACACATCTCTTCTCAGAGATAAGTGCTACCAGTGCCCTAGCTCGCTTGTTCCCATCATTTCAGTTCTGTAAGACAGTGGGGAGGCCTGTAGCTATCACATCTCTTCTTAGAGATACGCTACCAGTGCCCTCCCTCACTCATTTCCATTATGTATCATTGTAACATAGTTCAGAGGCCTGTAGCCTCCACATTTCTTCTCAGATATATGCCTACCAGCGCCCTAGCTATTTATTTCAGTCATCTGTTTTATTAATAAAATGAAGCATTATTTCCGCTGCATCTCTATATCTATGGCTATATTTGTATTCTGTGGAGTTCCTGCATAAAATCCAGATCAGTGTACCGACACCTGATTGTATCCTGAAAATCCATCTAGCAAAGAAATTCTTTTAGACCCTACTACCCTTTGTAAGATATGATCCGTTTTTGGTAAAGGGTAGTTGTCTTTTAAGGAGACTTTGTTTAAATTTCTGAAGTCTATGCATAGCTTAATTTCTCCTGTTTTCTTCCTCACCGATACAAGATTTGAAACCCATTCTAAGTATCTCAAAGGGACTATTATTCCAACATCATACATTTTCTTAATTTCTTTCTCAACCAGGGGTAGTTGTACAGAGTTTATTCTGCAAATTTATGTTTAAAGGGCTTATGGTTTTCTTTGAGAGGGATCTTATGCTGGATTATCTTAGTATCATATGACTTTAAATCTTCATAACTCCAAGAAAAAACATCAGTGAATTCTTTATAAAGCTCAAGATATTTCAGTTTTATATGAGCTGGCAGTGTTTTAGACAGTTTGATCATTTTGGGTTTTTGTTC
Organism: Pinus albicaulis; assembly: GCA_034641835.2. Taxonomy (NCBI): domain Eukaryota; kingdom Viridiplantae; phylum Streptophyta; class Pinopsida; order Pinales; family Pinaceae; genus Pinus; species Pinus albicaulis. The sequence goes on from CM076571.1 coordinate 506,014,898, forward strand.
ACTGCCTATATTGCACTCTTCTATTTTAGCTTCAGTGCGTTCCATCTTTGGCTTCCTGGCAACATCATTAAAGTCAAACAGTTCCTCTAGAGGAACCAATCCCTTTGGAAAATTATCATTATTGGACGCATCACTTCAAAGTCTTCTTTTTCTAAATTAGTGCACAACTCAGTTTTATGTGTGTGTTCTTTTGTTAACATATTTACATTAGCAGTATCAGGAGGTTCTTCTTTGTAAGTATGTTCCTTAGCAGGGTAGTCTTCTTCATTCTCTGAGTCTGGACTTGGCACTTAAAACTCATTTCTGGACTGCAGGAAATCTTCTATCTGTTTATCCCCTTCAAAAACCTACCAATATTCTATGTTATCAGGAACTTCTGGTCTATATTTGACTTGGACTATGTATTGCTTGTTTTGATAAGGTTTTTGACATGTGCTGGCTGCAAATGCTAGACCATTGGCAATGATGTTTTGATTTATAGGGACAAAGGTAAGGTCATATTCTATGAATGTTTTCAAGAGGTCAAGGGCATCATCCCTATATGCTTTTAATCTAGGATGCTTAGTTGTGTATTCTCCATTAACCTGCCTAATGACTAACTCAAAATCTCCATGGACATTTATCCTCTTAGCTCTTAATTTCTTTAATAATTGTAGCCCCAGGAGGAGTGCCTCATATTCAGCTATGTTATTTGTGCATTGAAAGTTTAGTTTGTATGAATGGCCTTCTGCATGATTGTTTTCTATGTTATGTTACCATATGCCTACTCCTGAATCAGTTTTGCCACAAGAACCATCAAAAATCATACTCCAAAAAGGTTCAATTTCATATTCACCATTATGTTGATCATTGTGGCAGCCACTATGTTTTTTATTATGCTGTTCTTTAGGGTCCCCACTATGTTTGTCATTGTTTTGTTTTTCATGGTCAACACTATGTTGGTGGTTTTCTGTTTGGGTAGCCTATCTTGACTGTTCACCCTCTTTTTCCTCTTCTTCGACAATGGTTTTCTCATTTTCTGCTACTTGTTCATTAACATTTTCATCATTGTAAAGGATAAATGAATCAAGGTATGTGTGAATAGAATAAAGAGGGGAGTTCTCTATCTTTTCTTAACTGCTAACCATGTATTTCAGGTGAGTTTCCCTATATAGTCTTCTTGGTTGACTAAAGACATGGATGGTAGCATAGGTCATGTCCATTTGGAAGGTACCTTGGATTTTAGCACTCCATGATTTTGAAAGGAGCATGCCATATTTAGGAGGAATATCAGCCACTACAATATCCATTATTAGGCTATTGGCTGGTATTTGTGCTAGATTAACACATAGATCTTTGATTAGGCCTAGACATTTAACTCTACTGTATTCAAAAGAGTATAAATATTTGTATGGTCTAGTTATTTCAAGGCCTAGTCTTTCCATTACTACTTTTTTCATAAGGTTGTGTGAGACTCCCGAGTCTAGCATGGCATTATGCATAATTTTGTCATGGATGTTTAAACTGACATAAAATGGAGGAACACCTCCCTCTTGAAATTTCCCTTCTACTTCTAGTTCAAACAGAAGCTCAGGTTTGTCATCATTTAAATTAACAAAATCAACATTTTCTCCTATGTTTAAAGCTTTCAAAAGGTGGGAACTATATACATCTTTAGTGACTAATTCAGTAAGAGGAATAGAGATTTTGATCTTGGCAATTTCATTCTCTATACTGAAAGGTGTCTGATTTTTTGAAATGTTTACATCAGTCTTTTCAGACACTGTTTTCACAGCAATTTCAGCTTGCTGGTTTTTATTAAGAACATCAGTTAAAACAATTTTATTAGGGGCACTAGCTGTGTTGCTAGTACTACTTTGGTCACCACTATGTTTGGGACTAGGTTGGCTGTTTTTGTTTTTATTCCTATCAGAACTTTCAGCCATTGTATTCATATTTTCTGCTGACTTTTTAGGAATGTTTTCAGGGATCTTCCTAGTAGAAATTTCAGAGGTCTTTCTCTTGGGAGTGTCTTGGTTTTTCTTGCTCATGAGGTCATACTGTATATGTACTTCCATGATGGCATTTTCAAAGCCTTGTTTATAGTCTTCAGATTCTAGGCTGTCTTCTTCATATTGTGTTGGGGAAACATGCCTTGTTCTTCCTCAGTGAGGAAAACAATATTCTGATCCAGGTGGATATTGGTGGCCACCCGCCTAATCCACTTGGGGCCCCACCATTGTCTCTTTCAGTTTTTTCACAACTTACTATTTTTAGCAGTTTTTTAGGTCCTGAACTTCCGGAGCCGTTTTGAAGCCCCAAACGGAGATAGTATGCCGAAATTACGTCCCCGGGAAGTTGAAACACCAATTTACCCAAACGAGGCCCATAGTTTTGGCGCTTCATCTCCTAGGGTAAGGTTTTTGGATGTTTAGAGTTCTCCATTATTTCTCCATAATAAATAGGCCCTCCAGCGTCATTGTAACATAGTTCAGAGGTTTGTAGCCGCCACATCTCTTCTCAGAGATTCGCTACCAACACCCTAGCTATTTTATTTCCATCATGTTTGTAAGCATATTTATGTGATTTGATATTAATGAAATGAAGCCTTATTTCCGCTGTATTTCTATGTTTATGGTTATTTCTATATTTTGTTGCGTTCTTGCATAAATCCGGATCAATGGTATCAAAGCGGTTTGCTTTTTCTCGATCCTTCTTTGCATGTCCCCAACGAGATCGGGGTTTAAGGAGTTAGGGCTCGATCTGGTGGAACCTTTGCAAGATTAGCCTCGCAAACCCCGACGGACGCCCATGGGGGACGAAAAGAAAGATGAAGGAGCAAGATATATTATCAAAATATTGCTCGAGGAGGCCCTCGAAAAACAAAGGAACGTGATGATGGATAACTTTGCCCAGATCCTTCAATGACTACCCATCGGCGGCGCATCTGCATCCAACAACCACTCTGGAGGCGCGACTCCCTTTAAGGTACAAGTAAACTTTGACATTCCCATATTTGAGGGTCAAATAGATGCAGATGTCGTAGATAGATGGTTGAATATATTAGAAGGATATTTCTCGGTTCATGACTTTTCCGACTAGAGAAGATTATTTTTCACTCCTCAAAGCTAATCCCCATGTCAAGGACTCGTGGAAACCTACTCTGAGAAAAAGGACGAGACAGAACCCTCTCTGTTCTCAGTCGTACCCACTTGGAATTATTTTCGAGATGCCATCAAGGAACAATACTATCCCGTGGGGAGCTATGAGGACAAGTACATACAATGGACCACGTTGCGGAAACAAAGGGATCAAGATGTGCATGAGCTAACGAATCTGTTCCATACCCTGCGCACAAAACTGGGTATCAAAGATTCAGAGAAACATTTGGTGATAAAGTATCGCGGTTGTCTGCATAGATACATTCAGGAGGAAATGGAGTTCCTTAACATCTCCTCGCTTGGTACGACATACTGGTATGCTGCCAAGATTGAGTAGAAATTCAAACAGAAGAAGCGAGACTTTGGATCTGCGAATCAAAAGAAAGGGAAAGGTGCCCCCAAACCGTAGAAGAAAGGACAAAGCCAAGGCATGGCATCCCAAGATAACCTACCAAAGACACAAGCAAAGTACAACACCGCGAAGCCAAAGAAGGACACAGGAAAGTGGTGTGAGTTACATAAGAGCTCCACTCACAACACAAATGAGTGTCGGGCTAAGTAGTCGTTGGTGGCCGAGATGAGGGCTTCTAAATCAGATGCATGCTCTGACTTTGAATCAGAACCTGACAAGGTGAATGACAAAGGGAAGTAGATTATTTATGTGGAGCCCAATGCCACTGTTGGCACTACGAAGATCCAGAAGGAGGAACCAGAATATCCAGAGGAGGCAGAGTGTCTCTTCCACTCCTAGATGTGGGTAAAGGGTTCCCCGCTACGGTTCATTGTCGACAATGGGAGCTAAACTAACCTCATTTCAGAAAATGTCGTGAAGCGTTTGGGCTTTCCAACCACAGCTCACCCACAACCATACACCATCGGGTGGCTTCACCAAGGGCGAGATCTCCGTGTCAGCTAGCAGTGCCGCCTTCCCTATAGCATCAAGCCCTTCACGGATGAGGTATTGTGTGACATTGCTCCTATTGATGTTTCTGAGGTATTATTAGGCCAACCATACTTGTGGAAGCGACATGATGTGTATGAGTCCTGGCCTCGCGCTGTTATTGTTACTTTGAGAAATAAATTGTACAGGATACCAAAGGTACCACCGCCTCCCACTATCTCTTTGGTTATTGCAAAACAATGTAGTAAGCTCATTTCCCAAACCAGGAAATTTGTTTTCCCCATGATCCGCCCCTAGGGCAAGAAGAAGACTGTGGCCATGACCTCCAGACATGGCTCCTCCGCACGACAACAACAAATGGACAAGGTTGTGGAGGAGTACAGGGACATCTTCCCCTCACCCACAGGGGTGCCTCTACACTGTCAGGTCAAGCACCCCATTGACCTGACCCCAGGTGCGCTTCTACCCAATGGACCAATCTGTAGGCACTCTGTTCTAGAGAATGATGAAATCAAGAGGAAAATTTAGGAGCTGCTGTAGAAAGGTCACATCTGGCCAAGTTCATTGCCCTGTGGGAGCCCGATCGTGTTGGTACAGAAGAAGGATGGGACTTGGAGACTTTGTATTGATTATTGAGCGCTGAACAAGATCACTGTCTGGAATAGGTACCCGATCCCATGGATTGATGACCTTCTGGACCAACTCAAAGGGGAAAAATATTTCAGCAAGATCGACTTGAAGTCTGGGTATAACCAGGTACCAATTGAACCCTCTAATGTGTGGAAGACTGCCTTGAAAGCCAAGGAGGGCCTTTTTGAATGGCTCGTCATGCCTTTCGGATTGACAAATGATCCCACACCCTTCATGAGGTTGATGGATGACATCTTGTGTCCATTCAAAAACTCATTTGTAGTGGTATACTTGGATGACATTCTGATCTTTAGCCAGACTTGGGAAGAGCACCTCCACCACATTCGAGAAGTCCTCCAAACACTACGACAACACAAGTTGTGTGCCAATTTGGGGAAGTGCACTTTTGGCATGACCCAAGTTAAATATCTGGGATACATTATTGATGAAAGGGGGGTGCATGTGGATCCAGCCAAGATCCAAGTCATTCAGGAATGGCCAACCCCAACCACCCTAACAAAGCTTCGGAACTTCCTGGGTCTTGCTAATTTCTACCGCAGGTTTGTGTTGGGATTCTCTCATATCACTTGGCCCTTGAGTCAAGTCAATAAGGGAGGAGCGAAAGCAAAATTCTGTTGGTCGGAATCTCAACATAAGGCGTTCGTAGAATTGAAACATCGCCTCTGTTCTGCCCTAGTGCTCACATTACCAGAATTGCAACAACCATTTGAGATCGAGACAGATGCCTCTGACTATGCTATTGGGGCAGTTCTTACTCAACAATGGCATCCAGTGGCATATCACAGTGAGACATTGTTCGACACAGTTTGAAAGTATCCCACTTACGACAAAGAAATGTATTCCATTGTATCTGAAAAAGACACACATGGAGCAGTATCTGAATTCTGGTTCTCATCATTTTCCTGCTTAGAAAATTGGGGTTTTGAACACTTTAGCCACGAGAGCTCTTAGAATTTCTGATGAGGATCATTTAGATGAAGAGAAAGCCCATCTCCTTAAGGTCTTCGGAGAAAATGGTTATAGTAGAAGTTAGGGTTTGAAGGCTTTCATGAATGCGAGCAAAGATCCTAGACAGGAAAATATAATGGATGATGCTATTGGCAAAGTTAATTTACCTTTTATTCAAGGTACCACTGACAAGATCGCTCGGATTTTAAGGAAGCATAAAATCTCGTCTTCTTTTAAACCTTTAAACATCATTCGGGGCTCCCTTAAATCGGTTAAGGACCAGTTGGACCCAAAAAGCGTGAAAGGTGTTTATTTGATCTCGTGCTCTTGTGGATCTCCCTACATTGGTGAATCTGGTCGATCGATTAATAAAAGGATCCAGGAGCATTCTACGGATATTAGGCATGGTAGAACCAAGTCCTTAGCGCTAGCTGAGCATGCGGAGAATACGAAGCATCATATCTGTATTGAAGATGCTAGAGTCCTTGCTAGGGTTGACCATTTCCATCACCGAAAATTTAGAGAGGCGATTGAAATTGAGAAGAGGCCCTGTACGTTGAACAGGGATGATGGATGGAAAGTTAGCAGTTGTTGGATTCCATCTCTTCACTCCCTGTAAGGGTCCTTATTTTATTCTTTGATATTTTTATGATTTGATCATTTTATTTTTATTCTATGATTTTATTTATTTTACTTTATTTAAGTATTTTATCACTGATATTTATTCATTAAATTAAAATAAATAAATATATATATATATATATATATATATATATATATATATATATATATATATATATATATATATATATATATATATATATATATATTTTGATTTAAATAGATTAATAGTAATTTATTTTTATTTTATTTTTTTATTTTTAATGTATTTATTTATTGATTAAGTCCTTTATTGTTATTATTATTTGTATTTTAATTCTCGTTTTTATTTATTAATGTATTTATTAAATCCTTTATATTTATTCTATTATTTTATGGTCAACATTAGATGATAAATTTATGTTGATTTAAATAGAATAATAGTAATTTATTTTTATTTTTATTTATTTTTAATGTGTTTATTTATTAATTAATTTATTGATTAAGTCCTTTATTGTTATTTTATTCTTATTTGTATTTTAATTCTCATTTTTATTTATTAATGTATTTATTAAATCCTTTATTTTTATTCTTAACTTGATTTATGGTAAAAACTTATGTTATTTTAGTTTTTGGTTTTGATTTTATACTATTTTTAGTTTCGACTCGTGTTTTTAATGATGGGTTAGTTTTGTTTTTGGTTTTTATATTTATGTTTATTTTTATTATTAACCGTTTTTAACTTTTGCAATTTTAAGGTTGGGCTAATTTTAATTCTGGTTTATTTTATATTTTTAATCTTATTTTTTTACCGTTTTTAATTTTTAATTTTTCTTGGGTTTTGACCGTTTCTTCTCTCTTCCTGGTATAAATATGGATGTCAGATTAGCTAGTCTTCATTATCCTGATGATGAACTACAGTTGGTAGTTCGAAACGCGTCGGTTCCTAAATTTCTTATGTGATTTCTCGGAAGATTTATGATTAAAAATGTTATGGATCACAGAAGCTTGCACTCATAACAATAAGTTGTGAAGGCAACAAAACCAAAAGTTAGTTAAGAATCTTTTAACTCTACTTCAACAAGAAAAGCCTTTCAGGTAACTGTTTGAGGCAAAGAAAAGGACAGGGTATACCATAGACTTATTTGGCCATAATTTAATAAGAAAACCCTTAAGACAACAATCCAACAATCCTAGAATTACTTTCAGACAAAGAAAACATTTAAGATAACAGTGAGTGCAGCTAAAGAGAAAGCTAAACCTATCTTCTTTAACTAAACACTCTAAATACCTTCAAACCAATAGTTTGAGGTAGACCAGAGGACAAGGTATACCATAGAATTCCCTGGTTTAGACTCTACTAAGTATACTTCAAAGAAAGGCCTTAAAAACAATATTTCAAGCTACACCAAAGGACAGGGCTTACCATAGACTTCTTTGGCTTGACTCTATTAAATCATTTCCAAGACAACAAGCTAGGTTTAACCAGAGGGAAATTAAGAATTCTCCAATCAGACCTTGCAAAAGAAAAAATTAAGATAAAAAATGCAGACAAAAATAGGGTGCCAAGACAACATATCCTACTCTAAAATTTTTATTTTTTTATCAGAGAAATAATGGACGGAATGGAAAATGGGAGGAAAACAATGACAAAGAAGGAAGAATTAACCATTAACATAGCTCAAGAATCCTGTGAACATGCTTGTATTACTAATGTTCAAAACAGTTACATTACTCCAGTACAATAGATCTCTACAACTCATAGCTTTCTCATATCCAGCCTAGCAACCCTCAACTAGCTCAACAACAAAAATCAGTCAACTAACCAACCAACCAACACTAAAAATGAATGATACATGCAGTATTTATCTGCAAAATGAGGAGGTGATCCTAAACTAGGGTTTTAGATGTTATTTATTACAAAGTAAATGAGTTTTTGACCTTTGAGACCATGCAAGGCCCAAGGAAAAATATCTAAGATATACTTACTGCAATATTAACTCCTAACTTAATTGTTTGAGCTAACTTTTTGGAAACATTTGACTTTAAGGCTTTCTCAATAACTTTTTCAATAACTGCTGGGTAGATGAGAAATATCTCCGACTGTTTTGTAATATCTGCTGATGTTTTATTGAAATAAAACATGCTGTAGGTGGCAAAATATATCCTTTTAAGAGATAAATTATTTGGGTTGAGTCATTCGGATCCGTCTCTGTGCATATCTACCTTTGTTTTAACTTTTAAAATATGTTTTAGGCTTTAAAATTTGGATTTTATCTTTTGACTGTCTGCCTCACTGTTTTTTTTTATTCTGTCTTTATCTATGATTTGTGACTAATCCTTTTGATTAACCTTTTCAACCTCCGTTTTAACCTTTAATCCACTGATTGTCGCAATCCTTTGACTGTCTCTTTCTCTTCACTATGCCTTTGTTGGTGTTTACTGTGCAGAGGGACATTCTTTTGCTATTGGAGGGCTTGAGTAATCACCAATGATCATTCATTGGAATTTATGCTTGATTTTATGTCTTCGGTCCTTATAAAGTGGAATAAGTCTCTAGATCATCACCCAGGGAACCTATAGAAAACTATTTCAGGACCTTAAAATGCCATTTCTTGCATTTCCGCCTTTAAACCTGCACATAAAACAAAAAAATTAAATTTAAAACTTGCGTGGGGGGATTTTCTGCGTTTTTTTAGGGTTTTTTTGGCTTCTGGAGTATTGCAGAGGTGTTAATGGCAGGTTGGGGCTTCATTGCGAAGGCTGAAACCTTTGGGAAGTTTGAATGGAGCTGGCGGTATTAGATTTGGGCGCGAAGAGAAAAGGCACTTTTCGCAAATGGGAAGGTTTTTTTTGCATTGGTTGATGGGTGGTAATGGTTTTGGGGAATCGGGTGCGATTACACTCAGCAGGCAACACACAGTGGAGGGTACAAGTGGTAAAACCGCTTATATCGCAAGGTTGAGTTTTGTTTAACCTCCGTGCAAATAAATTTGCGATATGTGATGGGAGCCGTCGGATCTCGGGGGAGATAAATCTACGACGGTTGGGGGATATGAAGCGATGGGCGAAACAGATGGTGTAGCCCGGGTCTGTTAAATAAGCGGAGGTGCTTATTCAAAGAGGAGGGAAGGGTCATATGGATGCGTGGGATTTAATAAAAAGGAGCCCGAGTTAAAATAGAAGCAGGGTTTAATGTATATGGGGGTTAAATCATTAAAGTAGGAGGCTTTAATGTTTATAAAGGGGCGGGGTTAACAGCATTAAAAACACAGGTTTTATATTTAAAACAGAGTTTTAATATAAATCAAAGGTCCCGAGAGTTTAAAATTTAAACTTAAAACAATGTAAAAAACTTGTTTTTTACATTGTTTTAGGGCATATAAGGAAGAATAGTGAAGGGAGGGAGTTGATGGGGGTTTTTAGTGGGGAAAAAGAGGAAATGAGGTATTTGGTAGGGAAGAGACTAAAAGTGAAGGAGATAAGCCCAAAATGAATTCCTTAAGAGAAACAGGGTGACTTTGGAAAGGTAAACTGAGAGATAGTGAAAAAGGGTTATATGAAGATAATGAAGGTAGTGAGATTTTTAAAGATAGCTGATAGGCAAGGAATGCTATCTTTAGCTGCTTGTAGAAAATCCATAGTCACTTAGTGAAACTGTAGAATACAGGAGGATAATAGAAAAAACTAATTATTTTAATTGGACCCTAAGTCTAAACTTAGGAAATTAAAATAATTAATGGATACAAATTAAAACAGATTGTGGATCTTCTAGAAAAGTCACAAATCAAGTCAGGTTAATCTTAGTGATTGATTAATTATTTAATCTCGGGCGTTGAAGTCTCAACAAGAAATATTATAAGAAGGACTTGATGGATTATTTGGAAGACACATCGAGACGGAGAAAGAATCCATAGATCAAAATTCTTTAGTGAGCAATGCTTAGGGAGAAGATCGACAGAGAGGTTTCGCATAGAGATGGGCAAAGGCAATTTACAGGAGGAAGAATTCTTGACTTGGAGAGTGCATAGCTGTTATGAAACCAACTCCAAAAATAGAAGAAAAGAGAGATCAACGACTTAGAAATCAACAACTTCGACGGGGCAACCTCCAATACATTACATAAATGAACAATTATATGGATGACACAAATGAAGAAACCTCCTTCTATATATAGGAGTCCATGGGGCCACAATATAATCCTAGCCGACCTAACAATAATAATGTAAGGGCACAATAATAACAATATTGGAGTTACAAGGGGTACAATAATAACAATAAGGGGGATACACTAATAATAATAAGGGACTAAACTAGTAATATAGGGACCTAACATGCCGCTCTCGTTCAAAAAAGTGTTGTCCTCAACACTTGAGTAGCTCTGGGTGCTTCTGTATAAAATTCTCATCCTCCCATGTAGAATCTTTAGTGGGTAAGTTCTTTCACTTGATGAGATATTCTGAACTTGATCGATTTCGTAATTGTCGAGTTCTTGTTTCCGTGATTGCTTCAGGTTCCAATATGATTTTTTCTTCCTCAAGTTCTGGAAATATTGTTTGAACTATAAGATTTTCACCTATAACCTTCTTTAAGCATGAAACATGGAAAACTGGATGCACTCGCGAAGAAGCAGGAAGCTCCAATTTGTATGCCATAGTATCAATATTTTGCAACACCTTGTAAGGAACATAGTACTTTGGCGATAATTTATTATCCTTTTTAGCTTGCTTGAGGAACATTTTTTTGTATGTTTGTAGCCGTAAAAATACCCAGTCTCCTACATCAAAACTTCTCTCGCTGCGGTATTGATATTCCTGTTGTTTCATTCGATTTTGTGCCAAATTTAGGTTATCCTTTAAAAGTTGGATAACTTCTTGTTGATGCTCAATATGATATTCCACTGCTTGAACCTTTGAATTTTCTTTTAAAGATGATGTGATGGATGGTGGATGATATCCATAAAGTGCCATAAATGTGGTCATTTTTGCTACAATATGGAAGGAAGTGTTATACCACCATTCATCGAGAGGTAACCACTTGAACCATTGTGTTTGATTATCAGATACAAAAAAATGAAGATATCCTTTCAAAGATTTATTCACTATCTCAGTTTGACCATCAGATTGAGGATGATAAGATGAGATATGAGCTAGTTGAGTACCCAAACAAGAAAATAACTCCGTCAAAAAATTTCCAATAAAAATGGGATCTCTGTCGCTCACAATAATCTTTGGGTTTCCATGTAGCTTTTGAATTGTGTCCATAAATTTAGTAGCAACTGTAATTTATTTAAATGGATGAGATAATGCACAAAAGTGTGCATATTTGGTAAGTCTATCAACTACCACCATGATGACACTCTTTCCTTCGGAATTAGGTAAACTTGTGATAAAATCTATTGAAATATCCTCCCAACGTTGAATTGGAATGGATAAAGGCTGTAGAAGACCCGGGGTCTTAATTGTCTCAACTTGATTTTGCTAGAAAAATAAACATTCCACCAAAAACTTTTGAATATCAAATTTAAGGCCATCCCAAAAAAATTCTTTCTTCACCCTGTGGTAAGTTTTTAAAAATACTGAGTGTCCTAAAGGAGAAGTCTGCAATTCAAAAAGAATCTTTTGTTTTAGTTGGGAATTCTTACAAAGATATAAGCGATCTTTGTACCATAAGGAATAATTTTTCTAACTAAATGTATCAGATGTACTGGGATCTTGCTACAACTTTTGACTGAGTGTCCACACTTCTTCGTCCTTCTTCCATTCATCCCTTGCTTCGGTTATCCAATCTGGTTGGATAATAGAAATGACAAAAATCAATGCTTCCACCTCTTGATTCTTTCTTGAGATTGCATCTACAACAACATTTAACTTCCCTTTTTTGTAGATGATTTCAAATTCATAACCCAACATCTTTGTGACCCATTTTTGCTGCTCTTATGAAGATAATCTTTGTTCCAAAAAGTGTTTAAGACTATCATGATCAGTTTTTACCTTGAAGTGTCTTCCCATTAGGTAAGGTTGCCATTTCTTTAGTGCATGTAGTATTGCTAACACTTCCTTCTCATAAATAGCTTTCTATATATACTTTCCTTTGATTGGACGACTTTCAAAAGCAACGGGTCTTCCTTCTTGATTAAAAAAACATCAATTCCATTTCCTGAGGCATCACATTCCACAATAAAGGTTTTTGTGAAGTCTGGCGTAGCTAAGTTTAATATGTTCAAAGGCCTTAGTTGCTTCAGGAGTCCATGAAAATGCATCTTTCTTCAATAATGTTGTTAGAGGTGCTGCTATTCTCCCATAATTCTTAACAAACTTGCGATAATAGCCTGTTAACCCGAGAAATCCTCGCAACTGCTTTATTGTCTTGGAGACTTTCCATTCCTTAATGGCTTTAATTTTGTTAGGGTCTACTTTAACACCCTCGTGAGATATAATATGACCCAGATATTCCACCTCTTGTACTCCAAAGAAACATTTGGATGTTTTTGCATATAATTGTTTCTCCTGCAATAGTTTGAGCACCCTGTCAACATGTTCAACATGATCCTTCCAAGACCTGCTGTACATTAGTATATCATCCAAAAATACTAGCACAAATTTTCTAAGGGTTTGAAAATGGAATTCATCAACCCTTGAAATGTAGAAGGTGCATTGGTAAGGCCAAAAGGCATGACCAAAAATTCATAATGACCCTCATGAGTTCAAAATGATGTTTTCAGAATATCTTCAGTCTTCATTCTAATTTGATGATATCCTGAACGAAGATCCAACTTGGTAAAATAAATTGCTCCATGTAATTCATCCAATAATTCATCAATCACAGGAATGGGAAATTTGTCTTTAATGGTGAGCTTATTGAGCTTCCTATAATCTGGACACATTCGCCATGATCCATCCTTCTTGTGTACCAATACTACAGGAGCAGAGAAAGAACTTTGACTGGGTTGAATTATACCGGCCTCTAACATTTCTGCAATCATACGTTCAATTTCGCTCTTTTGGAAGTAAGGATATCTATAAGGCCTGATGTTTGGAGGAACACTTCCTGGAATCAAATGAATAGCATTATCATGATCACGAATAGGTGGGAGTCCTTTGGGAGTTTCAAAAACCTTGGAATGATTGTCCAAGACTTTTTGGAGATCTGCAGAAATAGATGATTTTGATGTTGGAACTTCTAGTGAGCATAATTGTGCAATTACGCCTCATTGTTCTTTCTTTAGAAGCTTTGTCATGACATTAGATCTTATTATCTTTCCCGGCTTCCCTGCAATACTCCGTAATTCGACTTTCTTTCCTTCTGAAAAAAATTTCAAGAAAATTTCTTGAAAATTAAAAGCTATCGTCCCCAAATATTATAACCATTGTACTCCTAGTACAAGATCAACACCTCCCATTGGAATGTGTAATGAATAAATAATGTAAATAAATGATAAATTAGTTAATTAGTAATTAGGCTGAAAGGTCATGTCTGATAAGACATGACCTTTCGTGAAGAGGCACTTGCGTAGGTATATAAGCAGGACTCATTTGTAACATTTAATCATCTATCTCATATCTTTTATAATATAATATTTGTATCCTCGTGGATATCTTTGTATTCCAAGTGTTCTGGAGTATTTTAACCTGAGAAGGAACTTTGTTCGCTTCATTTGGTATCAGAGCAGTTTGAGCCTTCGGCCGCTTAAGCGCTGCACAGAGCCACGCTCTTCGATCCAGGTCTTTGACCATAAAAATTGTGAACCCTGTTGCCGTCGTGACTGAAGCATTCGCTACAAATTTTGGAGTTTCTCCATCGCTGAGTTTGTCAGAGGCCTTTGGCCATAATAAAAAATTGAAAAAAAATGAAGAAATATATATATATATATATATATATATATATATATATATATATATATATATATATATAATAAAGAAGAAGGAAAAGTTAATGTAAAAGGGAATAATTAAAAGGAAATTTTTTAAAAGAAAATAGTTCCAAAAGAAAAAGAAAAGAAAAGAAAAAAAGAGATATATATAAAGAAGTACATATACGTACATACCAAGACAAATTAAAATTAAAAAGGAAAAAGAAATAAGGAAGAGTAGGTAAGGTTATTTTGATTATTCTTTCAGTGGTTTACAAGCTCGTGGTTTTGGAAGCCCATGTTAATTGCCCATGGTATTTTCAAGGTAAAATAAGAAGTAAAAGAATAAAAAATCTCTCTGTGAATGGTAAGTTTTCTTTTACGTGGAGAACATTAACCGAGTCAAATACACATAAGTGGACATATATTTTATAGGTGAATATATGTGAATAGCCACATTTCACTAGGGTTGTAACCTTTCAACAAAAAAAAGAGTTAAAAAAAATAAATTGTTAAAAGAATATATATATATATATATATATATATATATATATTAATTTAATTAATTAAATTATTAAAAAAAAAATTGAAGGAATAATAACTTCATTAAAAAGAAGAAGAGAAAGTTAGGAAGGGTTATCTTAAAAACCCTAAAAACCCAATTCAACAAAAAAATGGAATCAATCATTGATGAAAAGGAAATTGAATCTAATTCAGAGAGGAAAGAAGGAAGATTTCTTGAAAATTATAGTATGTTTGTCTGTGCGCTAATTAGAATCAAAGGGTCACTTGCGGGAAAGGAAGTTCTCATATCTATTGATCTTAATCAAGAGAATAATTACGTTAGTACTGAATATGCTAACCAATTAGTGATCCCCGAATAAATTATAACTGAAACAAATTCATTTCGTGAAAATAAAAATCAATACGACATAGGGAGTTTACACCTAAGTATTGGGGACTATTCCCTTGTCTCCCAATTTACCGTTAAAACCTTATTTTGTAACGATAGTGATATAATTCTGGGTTTGCTCTGGATGGAATCACTAGGGCCATTCGTCCTTAATACAAAAAATAAGTTTTTAGCATTCTCCTACAAAAATAAGAAAATAATGCTACAGGATGTCAACTTAAAGCCAAATTCAGTGACACCTGAATACATTCAAGAAATTTCAAAAGTAATTTCTCAAGAAAGTAAAAAGGTGATTCAAAATATGCAAAAGGAAATTGAAAAAATCACAGCTAACAAGGATGAAGATGTTGCTCGCCTTAAGGACCACAACGAAAAATTGCTAATGCAAATTAAGAAACTAAAGAAGGATAAGAAGTCGTTGGAAAACAAGGTGCAATAACTTGTCGAAAAAGAATCGGCGAAACCGACAAATGTAGAAGTTCAAGTTGCAGTAAAAATGAACATTGATCCAGTAAATGTCACAACTCAAGAAGAAGACAAGAAAGTTGCAAAAGATACAAACTTCGATGTTGCAGTTAGATGAGGAACATACTAAGTGAAGGTTCTGTAACCTACTCAATAACATCCTCACCAAAAGGACATCAAAGTCACACCAAAAAAGTTCCCCATCGACATCCAAATCACGGGAGCAGACAACTCAACCAAGATATGTATTCAGAACAGAAACAAGATGATATTTTGAAGAATACTAACGAATCATCCCAAGTTTCCAGTCATCATAAGATTCCACAAAAGATTGATCTAGGATGGTCCGATCCATTCTCCGTGCGACAATTTTTTTTGTCACTTAGAGGATCATATCAACTTGTATCAACAAGGATCACTACCCCGAGACGACAGGATGTTCGTAGTAGGAAAAAAAATTGAGGCCTTTCGTCGACAAGCTTTGAGGACAAAGATTTTTAAGGGGAAGGAAATGTAATGAATAAATAATGTAAATAAATGATAAATTAGTTAATTAGTGATTAGGCTGAAAGGTCATGTCTGATAAGACACGACCTTTCATGAAGAGGCACCTGCATAGGTATATAAGCAGGCCTCATTTGTAACTTTCAAATCATCTATCTATCTATGTTACACTAAAAACTGTCACCTTGACATTCTGCTAACTGTATGAGCTCATTAACACTCATACATACCTCCTCTGCAAGTCTGACAACCTTTACTCCTCATGTCAAGCCCTGAAACAAGAAGAAAAACCCTAAAAACCTCTGAAAGAATGGGTACGCAGGTAACATGAAGCTTGCCTGCGTTCCTGGCTTGGGTACGCAGGTAATGCATGGCTTACCTGCGTTCTAGAACACCGTTTTCCTTTGGAATGCCTGCGTACCCCCTCCAAACTAAAAAAGGTGAGAAAGTAAAGTTAAAAATTTGGTTTGAGGTCAATTCTAGAAGGTTCTAGATGAGAATTTTTGGGGATGAGTACGCTTTGATAAGGTGCATGTATCCCTCACCTTAAGGAACTTATCCCTTGATGTGAGGAGTCTATCCCTTTGAAGGAGGATTCTATCCCTACATAGGTGGAATCCTAACCTCCTCATCTGCTCTATAAAAGGAGGCATTGGGTAGCCTCAAATGGTTAGATTTTGGAGATTGAGAATTGGAGTTCAAGCTTTATGTGTGATTGAGGTGAAGCGCTGTTGAGATTTAGACTTCTTTCTGCTGAGATTTTGAGAGGAAAGATCACATACCTCTATGTGCTCCTGAAGGAAGAGTGCAAGACTTATCAAAGTAGAGGAGACTCCTGCTTCGGACCCTGGGAAGGCCTTTTCAAACATCAAGGCTAAGGTTGTAAGGTTCTTCTGTTATTTTAAGATTAATACAATCAAGTTTTGTTTTTCTCAATAAATTGTCATTCGATTTTTTATTTTAATAAGCTGTCGTTTGATCATTTATTTCATAGATTCCTTGATCACTATGATAGGTATGTTTTATAATTATTTGTTATACAGGTGCTATTTAATATTTGCTTGTTTGTGATTGTAGGTCGGCAAAAGATGACACTTTCTTGTGACGAAAGAACTCTTGTTGCGACGGAAGGATTATTGTTGCGACGAAAGAACTCTTGTTGCGACGAAGGATTATTGATGCGACGGAAGAACTATGACAGCAAATAAGCATTTGGATCTAAGGTAGGATCGACACCTTCATAGCATTTATTTGGAAAACGAATATATTTAGAGAAAGACAAACTTAGTTGTTCGTTTGTTGCTAGATTGTTTTCTGACACTAGGGAGATCGATCTTGTCCGCAAGGTCGATTTATCCGGCCAAAAATCTATCCCATACATTTTATATAATATTATTTGTATCCTCATGGATATCTTTGTATTCCAAGTGTTCTGGAGTATTTAAGCTTGAGAAGGAACTTTGTTCGCTTCAGAATGGAAAGCATTGGACTATTCCATACATAGTCCCCCATGGTTAGCTTGATATTATGGCATTTTATAGAGCAATTTATAGTTCCTCCATTTGCAACCATTACTTGACATTCTGGCGTTGGGTATAGGAAACAATTCAATTCCTTGGCTACCTTACAATGAATAAAATTATGAGTACTACCTGAATCAATCAACACTATTACCTTTTTCTTCTTGATATGTCCTTCTATCTTGAGAGTTTGAGGATTGGTAATTCCTACCAATGCATTACACGATATGGCCAGACTCATTTCTTCTTCTTCTAGGGTTGGTTCTTGGAGTATATCCTTTATTTTGAAGATTCTTGTTCATTTTCTTTCTCCTATTGAAAATCTATGTAAAATAATTTCTTCTCAACACACTTATGAAATTTAGTGTATTTTCTATCACAATTGTAGCAAAGCCCTTTTGCTCTTTTTTCTTCCAATTGTTGTGGTGTCAACCTTGTAGGTTGTGGAAGTTTAGGAGTAGCAACACTTCCATATTTATATATGTGAGTGGTAGGCTTCCTTGTCGCCATAATTTTACATTCAATTTTTCTTGTCAGCCTGAATGCCTTCTCCAATGAATCAGGTTCCAAAATGTGAACCTCGCGTTGGATGTTATCCTTTAAAGTCCCTATGAAGACAAAAATTTTTGTATTCCTCTGGAATATCAGTTACCCTTATATTCAATTTTTGGAAGTCCTCAATGTGCTCCACCACTGAACCTATTTGTTTGAGATTTATCAATTGGCTAAAAAAGTTGTTGCTCTTTTTATCCTCATAATGTACTATCATTTCCTCCGTAAACATTTGACCAAGTGACAATTTTTTTACGGGAGAAAAGCCATCGATACCATACAAATGTATTTTGTTCTAAATATAAAGTTGCAATGCATACCTTTTGTGTGTTTTTCACATTATTGAGATCAAAATATTGCTCCATCTATAGTATCCATGTTACGGGATCCTTGCCATCAAACTTCATCATATCGATCTTTGGAATATGTTGGGTCTTCAATCCAACACTAGAGTTTATGAAATCATGATTAACATTTATTTTTTTCTCATCATGAGTTTCCTCTACTATCTTTCCGCCATTAGGAATCATTTCTTGTATCAACGTTGTCAAACCTTCCTTCAAGCCTTCCATTTTTGCGTTTAGATGATTTTTCATGTCTTCCATGTTGTCTTTAGTTTTTTCATCGATCTTACCTTCCATGTAATCCATCTTAGCTTCCATGCCAACTTCCATGCTATCCATCTTAGCTTCCACGCCTTTCTTCAAACCATCCATCTTAGCTTCCACACCTTTCTTCAAAACTTCCATTTCATTTTTTGTTGCTCTTTGCGAGAGCGAAATTTGGTGCATTTGCTCTTGTAATTTTGATATGTCATGTTGCACTTCTTCGTCTTCATGAGTCATAGTAAAGCCTTCTGAAGGCTTAATGGGTGTTGAATTATTTTTAGGGGGAATTTTAGAATCCAATATTGATATCTACTCTACAATATGCCCTTGGAATCAATTCAAATTGATTCTTCAAACACGACTTATGCAATTCAGAGAAAACAATACACACCTTTTTCTTCCTTTTGAGGAGCTCGATATTGAAACTGAATTATCTCTTTGAGTTAGGATCTTCAATATCTAAAATTCGGTCCTGTAGTATCCCTCTGAATCTTCTTTCGAATGCCACAGGTCTGACCTGATTTGGATTCTTCAAGGAAAATTTATGCATAATCTCCCACAATGACCTAATCATGGACTGGTTCAGTAGAGCGAACTTATACGATGTGCCACATGTCACTGTTTCCTCCTTCGGCTCTAAACTTGATACACAGGAAAATAAAGTCCGTGTACTTGGATCCACTTCTTACAGAATTCCAATCCAATGCTCAAAGAGAGAGTTATGATGATTTTCCCACGGTCACTTGTTTGAGATGAAATTCGAGAGCCTGAAAAAACCCTAACTTCGATAGTTCATATCTCCAACAATATTGCGAACCAAGATCTGAAATTTTTACAAGACGTTCCTTTGGATCTAGACTTGGCTCTGTAAAAATTTTAGCTTCTGAAACTTCGTAGAAAATTTGTTATATAGAAAATTCCACGATGACTTGTTTAGGTGAAATTCGGGAGCCTGAAAAAACCCTAACGTCTACAGATCATATCTCCAAAAATATTGTGAGCCAAGATCTGAAATTTTTATACGACGTTGCTCAGGAGTTTGGCTTTGCTCTGTAAATATTTCAACTTCTAAACCTTCGTTGAAAAAAATATTATAGCTAAAAATCTACGATGACCTTTTTGGAGTAGTGAAACCCTAGAATCCAAAGCTCTGATACCAAATGTTATGAAACTAGCTCCAAAAATAGAAGAAGAGAGAGATCAACGCCTTAGAAATCAAATACTTCGAGGGGGAAACCTCCAATACATTACATAAATGAAAAACTATTGGATGATACAAATGAAAAAACCTCCTTCTATATATAGGAGTCCATGGGGCCATAATATAATCCTAGCCGACCTAACGATAATGGAAGGGCACAATAATAACAATATTGGGGTTACAGGGGTACAAAAATAACAATAAGAGGGATACACTAATAACAATAAGTGACTAAACTAGTAATATAGCGACCTAACAATTGCAGAGGAGGCAGTAGTGGCCATAGACATTTGCACAGAGGCAGTGACTTAGAGGCTATGCTAGGACTGCGCAGAGCCTGAGAGGAAGTTGTATTTATGTTAACGAGGAAGCGTTGGGTCAGTGCCAGATCTCGAAGAGATTTTTTGGAGGCCAGAAGGCCCCTATTTCCAACCAATAGAGAGACAAATGTAGATACAAGAGGTAAACATAGCTGTGATGTAGAGATTGTGTAGAGTGATGCAGCATAGAGGCAACACAAAGAAGCTAGTTTTAGGTTCCTGTGGAGGAGTGAGGTGTGTCTCACACGATTTTACTTGTTAGTTTCTCTGCATGATTTGACATATTTTTCAATCATATATTTGTACTAAGAAATTTACTGCATAATATATAAACCCTCAGCTGCTACACTAGTTTTCCCGCATTGGGTTTTTCCAGGGACATTAGTCCAAAAATAATTGTCAGATGTGTCTTTGATTTGATCTTGTTCAGTTTTGTTTCTGCACTTGTATTTTTTTCCATAGTTTATTTAATGAAGGTTGCAGTGTGTTTAATTCGATGTTGTTGTAGCAATAAATTGAATAATTAATTTATCAGTTAGAAGAATTAGTACCGGTTGCTGCAATAGGATTCTAGATCTAGGAATTTTCACACTTTCAAGAGTTTTGTTAACAAGTCATTACAGACAACTTGAGGATGTCATCCAATGGAGCTTCTTCTGGAGATCTCCATGTGATCCAAGTGGATATTGGTGGCCACCCACCTATTCCAATTGGACCCCCACCATTGTTTCTTTCAGTTTTTCAGTTTCTGCACAATTTACTATTTTTAACAGTTTTTCGGGTCATGAACTTCCGGTGCCGTTTTGAGGCCCTAAACGACATTTTTTGGGAAAACTGGGAGCAACACCCAAAGTTTTAGTACTCGGATAGATATTTATAATGAGGTGTTGAGCACTTAAAACAGAGATCATATGCCAAGGTTATGTTCCTGGGAAGTTGATGTACCAATTTACCCAAATGGGACCCATAGTTTTGGAACTTCATCTCTTAGGGTTAGGTTTTTGGATGTTTAGAGTTTTCCATTGTTTCTCAACAATAAATAGGCCTTCGAGCCTCATTGTAACACAATTCAGAGGCTTGTAGCCGCCACATCTCTTCTCAGAGATAAGCTACCAATGCCCTAGCTAGTTTATTTCCATTTTGTCTACAAACAAATTCCAGTTCTTTGACATTAATGAAATGAAGTTTTATTTCCACCACATCTCTGTGTTTATGTTTATTTCTGTATATTATTGTGGTCCTGCATAAATCCAGATAAGTGGTATCAGAGCGGTTTTCTCTTTCTCTTTTTTTATTTGCATGTCCCCAACGAGGTCAGGGTATAAGGAGTTAGGGCTCGATTAGGTTGAACCCTTGCAAGATCAACCTTGCAAACCCCGATGACCTCCCATGGTGTAAGAAAAAGAAGATGAGGGAGTAAGAGATCCTATCAAATTATTGCTCGAGGAGACCCTCGAGAAACAGAGGAACGCGATGATGGATAATGTTTCCCAGATACTTCAACGACTTCCCACCGGCGACGCACTACATCTAACAACCACAGTGGAGGTGCCACTCCTTTCAAGGTACAAGTCAACTTCGACATTTGTGTATTTGAAGGCCAGATAGATGCAGACTCCGTAGATAGATGGTTGAATTTTTTGTAAGAGTATTTCTTAGTCCTTGATTTCTCTGACCGAGAAAATATTACTTTTGCACTCCTAAAAGCTGCCCCCCATGTCAAAGACTGGTGGGAAACCTATTGTGAGAAAAAGGACGAGAGGGAACCCTCTTTGTTCTCGGCCGCACCCACTTGGAATTCGTTCCAAGATGACATCAAGGAACAATATTACCCCGTGGGAAGCTATGAGGACAAGTACATCCAATGTACCATGCTACGGCTGTAAAGGGATCAAGATGTGCACGAAATGATGAATTTGTTCCATACCATGTGAACAAAGTTGGGTATTAAAGATTAAGAGAGACATTTGGTGCTCAAGTACCGCAGCTGTTTGCACAGATTCATTCAGGAGGAAATGGAGTTCCTCGACATTACCTCGCTTGGCACAACATATTGCTATGCCACCAAGATCGAGTAGAAATTTAAGTAGAAGAAGCGAGACTTTGAATTCGCAAATCTGAAGCTAGGGAAAGGTGCCCCCGAACAAGGGGCAAAGCCAAAGCGGGAAAACTCAGAACAACACCAAAAATCCAAATAAGGACACAGGGAAGTGGTGTGAATTTCATAACAGACCCACTCATAGCACAAATGAGTGTCAGGCCAAACAGTTGCTGGTGGCCGAACTGAAGGCACCCGAATCAAATGCATGTTATGATCCCGAGCCAGAACCATACAAGGGCAATGAAAAAGGGAAGTAGATCATTGATGCGGATCCTAGTGCCATTTTTTCCACCACCAAAATCCAGAGTGAGGATTCCGAGGATCTAGAGGAGGGGGAGAACCTCTTCCATATGCAAATGTGGGTGAAGGGTTCTCCACTACAATTCCTTGTCGATAGCAGAAGCCAAAAGAACCTCATTTCAGTAGAGGTCATGAAGCGGCTTAGCCTACTGACCATATCACACTCGCAATTTAATACCATCGGTTGGATTCACCAAGGAAGAGATATCCATGTCCACCAATAGTGCTGCCTTCCATACATCATCAAGCCATTCACGGATGAGGTATTGTGTCATGTTGTTCCTCTTGATGTGTCTGATGTATTCTTGAGCCAACCATACTTGTGGAAGTGACATGCTGTGTATGAGTCTAGGCCTCATTTTTTTGTTATTACTTTGGGAAATAAATTCTACAGGATACCGAAGGTAATACTGCCTCCTGCCATCTCTTTGAATACTGCAAAACAACACAGTAAGATTGTTTCCCAAACCAGGAAATTTATTTTCATTACAATTCGCCCACAAGGCAAGAATAAGATTGTGGCCACAATCTCCAAACTGGGCTCCCCGGCACGACAAAAACAGATGGACAAAGTCGCGGAGGAATACGAGGAAATTTTCTCCTCACCCACTGAGGCTCCTCTACACTGTCAGGTCAAGCACTCCATTGATTTGATCTCAGGTGTGACGCCACCTGATGTTTCCATACCTCATGCGACCACACAAAAAAAATACACACATGTACTATCTGAGGCTGATAAATCAACCAAATTTATTGAATGCATCCAGCAGGTCTTCCAGCAGGTCCATGACATCTCGGATAAATCCAATACCAAGTACAAGAAGCGCCATGACCAGCATCAGGTGCCACACAAATTATAGGTGGGAGAAAAAGTGTGGATACATTTGCCAAAGGAGTTGCTCGCTGGACCCCACTGCAAGCTTCACCTACTCCGTTATGGGCCATACACCATCACCAAGTCAAGTGGCTCACCAAGGACAAAGTTTAGTAGAATTTTCCTCATCTCATGGAGGAAATCGACGCAATGGGGACCATTGCTTCCTAAGGGGGGAGGAATAATCCAGGTGGATATTGGTGGCCACCCACCTACTCCACTTGGACCCCCACAATTTTTTCTTTCAGTTTTTCAGTTTCCGCACAATTTACTATTTTTAGCAGTTTTTCGGGTCCTGAACTTCCAGAGCTGTTTTGAGGTCCTAAGCGAAATTTTCTGGGAAAACTAGGAGCAACATAAAATTTCCACACCAAAAATTGTAGTCCTATGATAGATCTTTCTAACGAGGTATTGAGTGCGTCAAACAGAGATCATATGCCAAAGTTACGTCCCCGGGAATTTGATGTACCAATTTACCCAAACGGGGACTATAGTGTTGGCACTTCATCTCCTAGGGTTAGTTTTTTGGATGTTTAGAGTTTTACATTATTTCTCAACAATAAATAGGCCTTTGAGCCTCATTGTAACACATTTTAGAAGTATGTAGACACCACATCTCTTCTCAGAGATAAGCTTCCAGCGCCCTAGCTAGTTTATTTCCATTCTGCCTGTAAACAAATTTTAGTTCTTTGATATTAATGAAATGAAGTTTTATTTCCAATGCATCTTTGTGTTTATGCTTATTTCTATATATTATTGTGTTCCTTCATAAATCCGGATTAGTGGTATTAGAGCGGTCTGCTCTTTATCTGTTTTTCTTTGCATGTCCCCAACGAGGTCAGGGTATAAGGAGTTAGGGCTCGATTTGGTTGAACCCTTGCAAGATCAGCCTCACAAACCCTAACGACCTCCCATGGTGAAAGAAAATAAAGATGAGGGAGAAGGAGATCCTATAAAATTATTTCTCGAGGAGGCCCTCGAGAAACAAAGGAACACGACGATGGATAACTTTTCCCAAATCCCTTAATGACTACCCACCGATGACATATCTACATCCAACAGGCACAATGGAGGTGCCACTCCTTTCAAGGTACAAGTCAACTTCAACATTCCTGTATTTGAAGGCCAGATAGATGCAGATGCCGTAGATAGATGGTTGAATTTTCTGGAAGGGTATTTATCGGTCCATGTTTTCTCCTACCGAGAAAATATTACTTTTTCACTCCTCAAAGCTGCCCCCCATGTCAAAGACTGGTGGGAAACCTGCTGTGAGAAAAAGGACGTGAGGGAAACCTCTTTGTTATCGGCAGCACCACTTGGAATTCATTCCGAAATGGAATCAAGGAACAATATTAATCTGTGGGGAGCTATGAGGACAAGTACATCCAATGGACCACGCTGTGACAACAAAGCGATCAAGATGTGCACGAACTGACGAATTTGTTCCATACCTTGCGCACAAAGTTGGGTATTAAATATTTAGAGAGACATTAAGGAGGAAATGTATTTCTATGTCATGCCCAAGTACCGCAATTATATGCACAGATACATTCTGGAGGAAATTGAGTTTCTTTGACATTACCTCGCTTGACACGACATATCGCTATGCTGCCAAGATCGAGCAGAAATTTATGCAGAAGAAGCGAGACTTTGGATCCAAAAATCTGAAGCCAGGGAAAGGCGGCACCAAACTGCAGAACAAGAGGAAAACACAAAGCGGGGTGACTCAGAACAACACCACAAAACCAAAGGAGGACATGGGGAAGTGGTGAAAATTTCATAACAACCCCACTCACAACAGAAACAAGTGTCGGGCCAAACATTCGCTGGTGGCCGAACTAAAGGCACCCGAATCAGATGCATGTTCTGATCCCGAGTCAAAACCAGAAAAGGGTGATGACAAAGGGAAGAAGATCATTGATGAGGATCCCAGTGCCATTCTTGCCACCACCAAGCTCACAAGGGAGTATCCCGATGATCCAGAGGAGGGGGAGTTCCTCTTCCATTCGAAAATGTGGGTGAAGGGTTCTCCACTACAATTCCTTATCGATAGCGGAAGCCAAAAGAACCTCATTTCAGTAGAGGTCATGAAGTGGCTCAGGCTATCGACCATAGAACACCCGCATCCATACACCATCAGGTGGATTGACTAAGGAAGAGATCTCCGCGTCCGCCAGCAGTGCCACCTTCCGTACAACATCAAACCATTAACAGATGAGGTACTATGTGATGTTGCTCCTCTTGATGTGTCTGATGTATTATTGGGCCAAACATACTTATGGAAGTGACATGATTTGTATGAATTTAGGCCTTGTTATGTTGTTATTACTTTGGGAAATAAATTGTACAGGATACCGAAGGTAGTACCGCCTCCTGCCATGTCTTTGAATACTGCAAAAAAATGCAGTAAGATTGTTTCCCAAACCAGGAAATTTATTTTCATTACAATTCGCCCACAGGACAAGAAGAAGACTGTGGCCGCAACCTCAAAGTAGGGCTCCCCTGCACGATATCGGCATATGGAAAAAGTCATGGAGGAATACAAGGACATTTTCTCCTTACCCATAGAGGCTCCTCTACACTGTCAGGTCAAGCATTCCTTTCATCTGACCCCAAGCACGCCGCCGCCTGATTTTGCCATACCTCATGCGACCACACAAACAAAATCCACACATGTACTGTATGAGGCTGATAAAGAAACCAAATTTATTTAATGAATCCAACATGTCCACCAACAGGTCCACGACATCTTGGAAAAATCCAATGCCAAGTATAAGCGGCACCATGATCAGTATCGGGTGCCACACAACTTCTAGATGGGCGACAAAGTATGGCTAAATTTGCAGAAGGAGCGCCTTGTTGGAACCCACCACAAGCTTCGCCCTCTCCGATATGGGCCATACACCATCACCAAGGCAAGTGGCTCACCGGGGACAAAGTTGAACATAATTTTCCTCATCTCATGGAGGAACTCAACGTAATGGGTAGCATTGCTTCCTAAGGGGGGAGGAATGATCCAGGTGGATACTGGTGGCCACCCATCTATTCTACTTGGACCCCCACCATTGTTTCTTTTAGTTTTTCAGTTTCCGCATAGTTTACTATTTTTAGCAGTTTTATGGGTCTTGAACTTCCAGAGCCATTTTGAGGACCTAAACGACGCTTTTTGGGAAAATCAGGAGCAACATGGATGCTCACACCAAAATTTGTAGTCCTTGTATAAATATTTCTAACGAGGTATTGAGGGTGTCAAACATAGATCATATGCCAAAGTTACATGCTTTGGAAGTTGATGTACCAATTTACCCAAACGAGGCCCATAGTTTTGGTGCTTCATCTCTTAGGGTTAGGTTTTTGGACGTTTAGGGTTTTCCATTGTTTCTAAACAATAAATAGGCCTTCAAGCCTTATTTTAACACAGTTCAGAGGCCTGTAGCTGCCAAATATCTTCTCAAAGATAAGCTACCAACACCCTAGCTAGTTTATTTCCATTCTGTCTGTAAACAAATTTCAATTCTTTGATATTAATGAAATGAAGTTATATTTCCGTTGCATCTCTATGTTTATGTTTATTTCTGTATATTATTGTGTTCTTGCATAAATCCGAATCACCGTGCACCGCAAGTAGACCAAATTTTCTGATAAGATTTCGAAGAGGTTTGGGATAGTTGGCTTGAAACTACCTGCCTACCATTCTCTTCATGGATGCTTGCCATGGTGGTGCTCACTCTCATTCTGGCACACATGCACGAGAGATACGTTCATTGATTCTCTTTTTCCACTTTCATCTTCCTGAATTGCTCTCCATTATTTCATTTTAATATTTCGACTCAGGTATAACCATCATCCTTGCATCCTTGCTCTTCGCCATCATATAGACGTTGAAGGACATTGGAGTTATAAGTAGTAGTAGATGATGGCGAGTGGTGTTTAAGCCATCACTTGATGCAGTGATGAAAGAGGTAAAGCTGGTATCCATAAAATGCATCTAAAATCACTTCAGACAGTGGTTTACAGTACAAACTCCCTACTCAAAATCCTGGATTGCCTTATTTGCATGGTATAATTCATGGGAGGAGAAAGGGTGTTAGTATTGCCCATAATTTCGTTACAATATTCAAATTTTGCTTGGAAACCCTGTAGAACCAGGCGACAACTTATGGCCTCCAATTTCCACCCTCTACATTAATTTTTATAGCTGAAGCAGTACCATCCCCAACAAAAAACAGAAAAGGCCCACTAACAATGAATGAATGGTTTTCACCATTATTTCCATTACAATAATTTCTCCATGCACAATTTGTACCCGTTATAATTCCAGTGCCACTCCCACTCTAATCCTCTTGGCATTGTGGCTCTGCCTCTCGACAATGCTCCTCCCTACTGCCCATACCTTACACCACTCTCCACCCTCTCCTTTGTTGCAAAACCTCTCCTCCATGCTATCCATACCTCACACCACTCTTCGCCATCTCCTTTGTTGCAAGGCCTCTCCTCCCAAAGCCTCTGCCATATAAACCATCCACAACACATTACCTCTCCACCATATTTTATTCCTCCACGATTATCCCGCCTTCCCTACTGTGCCAAATTAAAGTTTTATATTAATTATAAAAAAATGGGGGAAATGTATACCCGCAGGGTTTTAAATTAACATCAGTCTTCGGTCAATAATAGTTAGTACTATCTCCTTATTTTATACGTTGATTAAAACCTCATCATATGTGTGTTGGTCCATTCATATGGCTCTATCGCTGGTTCATATGTGAGTATATATGCTATCTGCATTGAATATATTACTCTCTGTGTTGAAGTTTGTGCCTAATTCTAGCATCAAAAATATTATATTCTAATCGATCTCTCCATATGTCTTGGTTTATATTTGTGCATTGAAGATGAGCTGAATTATATGTGTAAAATTTGAGCTATATGGTTGCACTAGTGTTGTTATTTTTATAAAATAGGGTTGTTGTTGGTGTAAAATAGTTTTTTGTGGTGGAGAGAAATCATTATAATTTTACGCCTTAAAGGGCTATTTCACATTGGTTTTTCGGTGCACATTTACAGAGAATATTGCGATGACATTGAATTGTGAGTGAGTGTTGCTTCTTCCTCCTTGGTTCATAGTTTTGATGAGAAAATGACCAAATTTTATGAAGTATTAGAGTTTTTGAAAACTATAATTCAATCTATAACTAATGACACAATGAAAATAAAAAATCATCTCTTGCTAACATTAGAATCTATATATAAAATGCACAAGAGAAGATTGATTTTTTATAGCTCAAATCTTAGCTTCAGCAAGAAGAATTACAACAATGGAGTCATCATTCTGAACTTGTTTCTGTTCATAACACTGAGAAAAAATCCCATCAGCATTAAGAATATAAAATTTAAGTTGATTTAGATCCATTGCCCAATGAAGTAGTAGAGTTACATGCAGATGCATAAGTTCAATATGTACTTCCCAAGTCCATCATTAGAACTTGGGAAGAGCTTGTCCATAAAAAACACAAAACTATTCTTGGATATGAAAAGGAAGTGTCCTTTTATATTCCAGATTAATCAAAGCCCATCTAGTTTCAAAGTACTGGATTCCTTCATGACAATTCACTTTCAGTTGTTCTATTCTCCTCTTTCACAATAGCCACAACAGATTGTTATATGTCAACATTATGACCCATTTGGCCATATTAAAGATCACTGTTTTGACCTTCATCCATGTGATCATTGTTATAAAAACATTATTCTTCAAACAAATGCTTCAGAAACAAGCCTCCTGCAAGAACACATATTCATCTTGGATGGATCGCTTATTGGAAATGTGCTTCAACAACCAAGAAGATATTTTAGTCATATGTCAGAATATCTTTTAGAATATTATAATGCCCTGCAGTTGAGTTTTTTCCATCATCTCACATTGTATCTGACAGGGGGTAAATGATGGTCATCTACAAGCTTCAAAGCCACATCAAGCGAGCCTGAGCCACAACCTACCATACCAAATTCAGAGTTGTAGCCAGAGAAATAGAAGTTCAAGTGACCCTGAGCCACAACATTCCATACCAGATTCGGAGTTGGATCCATAGACACAAAATTTTAAGTGAGCTTGAGCCATAAACCACCATACCAAATTCAGAGTTGTAGCGAGAGAAAAAGATTCCCGTGAGCATGCCTTTGGTCGGTGGTAAACCTTAAACCATCTATGTGGTTGAGCTTCTCCCTCTTCAAAGAATTGGGGTCTAGCAGAATACTTCAGTTTCTTTCCAGTTTTGGAAGAGTTCTAGGAATTTATTTATACATTCGAGAGTTGGGGTCATCCTTAAACCATCGCAGGTTGAGACCTCTCTTTTCAGGTTGAGGTTTTCCCTTTTTATGCAGGTTGTAGACCTCCATTTTCTAGGTTGAAGGTCTCCATATTCAAAGCATTAGGATCAATTCCTCTAGCAGAAGGCTTCATCTTCGTGCCAAATTTGGAAGAGTTCCAAGAACTTCACTAAGTGTTCTAGTGTTGGTGGTCATCCTTAAATCACCTTTTTATGCCATCATCTCAGAGATCACATTCAACGTATTGCTGTCATGCATTGTTGTATTTTGTATTATAGCTCTCTTATTGGACTGATACATACCCCTTCAGATTAGGGGGGGGGGGGTCTTGGACACATAATCCTTTAAGGGTTAGTGTGGACTATAAACAATCAAAGGGAGTCCAAGATACCACTTGGTATGTGAAGACCAAGGGTCACAAGGAAGTGCATAAATGTACATCTATGTTAATAGTAAATGCAATTAACCGTTTTATCCTTCATCCTTGTCTTCACCATGGTTGTGTATAACACTATACAGATCAATCTACAAATGATGTGATTACTTTCTTCTTGTCACTCCTCGAATTATTCTACTATCAACCAAAATAGGTAAGCCCTGGTACTCAAGAAAATAATTTATCAGGAGAAATGAAAACTATTAAAGTTTAAGCATACCTCTTTTCACTCTTATTTTTCATCCCCCTTTCTATTCCCTCTGACTAATTTTATATCCTCCTTGGACAATTAGAGAAGGTAACCATTATATAACTAATATTCTTTGTTAATCTAACTTGTTTCTTTTAACTTTGGGAGAGGGTCATGTATAAGGAGTATTTTAATTTAATTTAATTTAGTAGGTGAGGTCCTTGACAATGTATTCTTTTATCAAATACTTTTAGAACCTAATAAATCCCATGAAAATAAAAAATGTATAAATAATACATCATAAAATAATATCAACATCAAGTATGCCATAAAACCATGCATGTTGAGTATCATCCATTATCACATAAAAAAATATATAAATAACCCGTGTGCCTCCCACAAGTAGTAGTGTAATAAAAAATATAACATCATCAAAACAATATGTTGTAAAAAAAATATAATATGTACAATAAATTGAAATATGTCCAAACAAAGTCAAGTAGAAACATAGTGATAAAATAGACTCGAACAAATTATGTCAACTCAGGAGGTTTGCAAGGACCAATCATGTGCCTTTTATCTTCATTCTTTCTTTCTCTTTGACCATTTTCCCTTCTACCTTGACCCCTTCAGTTTCCTCAATATCCTTTGATAAAGAAACTCATTATATGCTATAATAGATGAGAAATTTGTATAAACTAGTTTTCCTCAAGCACAATATTAGCAATCAACTAGGTAATGAACTATATGATATCATGCTTAGTGGGCCTAATGGTTAAGAGCATGTGTTTCCTCCTAAGAGGTCACAGGTTGAAAACCAGAGGGGGGTAGAGTATGTATGCCTTCGTAGACTTAGCAGTGAAATCGCTGTGCAGAGGTGGGTCCCTTGTCCCACAAACAAGGGGCTCTCATACACCAATTTGGTGTCTGGCTTGGCCGTGACCTTAAAATTGGTAATAATAATAATAATAATAATAATAAATGTTTGGGTACCTTGAAAACACACACATCAGACAAATAAGGAAGTTTTGCACATGTAATCAAGATAAATATTGTAAGTAGTATGAACTTGAATATAGAGTAAAGATAACAACAAGAGGGAACACATGTTTATGTTTAGGAGAATTATTTGAAGCATTATCATAATATCATAAAATGTATATAGAAGATATGGTATATGGTATTGTGACAAGACTGTACCATATTGTCCTTATTTTATATATATATGTAATAACGAATAATTCAAGTAGAGTAAAGCATGTGTCAAATGTGGCAAGGAATTTAATTGAGTTATTTGTCATTGGATTGCATTATAACTTGATGTATTATGGGAAAGTAAGAAAGTATGGCAGAAAAATATTCATTTTGATTGCAGTGACTAATGAGTCAAATAGATATAGTAATGTGCGTAAAATATGATATAAAGATGGGTTAAACAATTGAAAAAAATATGATGAACACATGGACTTTCCAAAGATATAATGGCTCTCAGTGTGATTAGGAGCTCAAGTCCGAGCTATGGAAAAAGCTCAAAAACTGAAAGTGTCCAAAATCACTTGCAACTTGAACGACTTGATAGGCCTTGGTGATATGATCCTGACGCTATGAACGACACTCAAATCCGACACTGTATGTGAAAGTTATTCAAGTTCGAAAATTCACAATTTCATGCAAAAGTCCAGTTTGACTTGGTTTGACTTTGATTTAAAAAAATATTAAAAAAAGAATATTTCGAGAATATTCCTCAGAACATTCTGGGAATATTTCTTGGAATATTCCACAAAATATTCCCTTCTGGCCAATCATCATTCGACAAGTGGCACAGTTTGATTGCATGTTGGTTTGACTTTGGTTTTTGGTGGCCAATCGAAGGCTGCCACGTGGAAGGCCCGGAGGCCGCCACGTGGCCCCAGGCCGTGGTAGAATTGGCAATGTAAAATTTTGTAATTCGGCAGGAGTCGAACCCGGGTCGCCCACCTACCAACCGAAAGGCCCCACCGTTTGGACTATGCATTGGTTCTTATTATACAATGGACTTATTGTATATTTAAATTTCAACAATGTTTCGGTTGGGGCGGTAAGGGGGCCAACGCCCTATACATGGAACCACAAGGCCCGAACCTTGGGCTACAGACCACCGACAGTTACAAAGTCATGATTAAAGTTTAAATCGGGTGGATGCGTTCACATGAATCATGGCGGAGTTTATGCCAAGTGTTAAGGCCACGATTATAAAACCGTTGGGCCAACAGTTAAACCGACAGGTTCGGACGGTCCATGTGACCTCCGACCCATAAACATTTAATGCCACCCAAAAACCACATGCTAACTTTGGAGCGGGTTCCTCTAATTTTTGAATTTTCGCCTTTTTGGAGGGGTTAACTCCAGTTTCTCCACAATTAGTGGAGGTTTTCAAGGCAGACTGGGCAAAAATGGTTTTGGTCATAACTTTTGATTGACTGAACCTTTTTGGACGATTTTTTTTTTTGATTTCGACTATTCAGAGGATTTTGGATCCATTGGAATAGGTTGCAGAGCCATTGGATTGATCTTCAACAGCTTTTGCTTCAGGGAATTAATGAGAGCCATTAGGGCCAAGAGGGAGTTGGAGCTGTTTTGGGCTATGCTTAACCATTTGTGGTAATCCAAAAGAAATTTTCGACTATTTTCAGCATTCTAGAGCCATTGGGATAGGTTCCATAGGCAATAGAGGTTTTCTACAACCATTTTAGCTTCAGGGAAGCTTTTTGAGCCACCAGGGCCATTGGGGAAATGGAGCTGTATTGAGTTGTACCTCTCTGTTTGAGGTGATCCAAAGACCATTTTCAGCTAATTTCGACCTTCTGAACCTAATGGAAGAGGTTTCCGACTTGTTTAAGGACTTCTACAGCCCGAAAAGCTTCAGAGGAGTTCAAAGAGCCGTAAGGGCCTTATTGAAGAAATCACTGTTTATGGTAATTCTTCACTATTTAGTGAATTTGGAAAGGAATTCTTAGCTTTTTCATGTCTTCTGAATCAGTATTTGCATTCAGATTTGTCTATTGAGACACTTTTAAACTTTTATTATCATTTTGGAGCATTTTAATACAAGAGGACAAGCTCGTTTTTGGGAGGCTTGATCCAGCAGACGTAGCCCAGGAGGGGTGAACTACTCATCAAACATTTGTGTCATGTTATGTTGAAGTTATATTGCTGTACATTTCTGATTTAATATGTTAAACAACAAATTAAATTAACTTGCCTTCACACATAAACTCATAAACATTTACCAAAATCACTTTTTTTAATCAGCCAGACATGGAGAATTTTGCACACATTTAATTTAATGGAAATGGATACCTTGCACACATTTTCAAGTACTTCCATTTTTAGATCAGATGGTATCAGAAAGGTTGAGCTTAGGTTGAGCATTTTATTTTGTGCAAAAGATGTTAAAACAATGTAAAAGATTGACTGTTTTATTGGTTGCAAAATGGTTGATTGTTGAGTTTGCTTGAGTTGAAAAGATAGCTGTTGATAACTAAGTCTTGGAAAGGAAAAAAGAGTTGTAGGCTATTTCCTTATCCCAAATTACCTCAAGATTATCTTTGGAAAGCAAACCCACTTGATTAGTGTTTGCTACAAAAGTTATTGGAGTTTGTGTTTTATGGCTACTTGAATAAGAAGGGGTCTTTACAGACATTTGGTTAAAATCTTGTCATTTGTTTGAAAGCTTTGAGAACTTTTCTTTGGAAGTTAATTTTGTTAATTTTACCATTTTCATAATGTCATCTTCTTCTACAAGTGAAGTTTCCTCCTTCACGATATTCTTCAATGATGACATGAAGAATGAGTTCATTAAGGTGAAGGACATGGTGCAGATTCTAATTGAGGATCAAAGAGAAAGTGTTAAGCTTCATGCACAATTGTTGGCTATGAAGGATGACAAGGAAGCAATTCTCCAAAGGTTGCATGACATGGAGAAACAACTCCTTCAAGCTCAAGAAGCTTTGTCCAAGAACAAGCGTGAGGAAGAGGTAAACCATTCCAACTTGTCTTCAATTTCCTCTATTGAAAAGTGTGTTGGTTCTTTTGAAAAACATACAAGGGGTATCGGGTCCAAATTAATGTTTAAGATGGGCTATCATGAAGGCAAAGGTTTGGGCAAGCATGCACAAGGCATGGTTGATCCTATTTCAGTTGTGAAGCGACCCAAGAATGTTGGTATTGGATATGTGCAGTTTAATGGCGAAGACTCCAAATCCTTGAATGCATGTGATGCAAATTTAAAGAGAACCTTTATTCCAAGTTCTAAAATGCATATATGTCAATTTTTTTTTAAGGATGATTGCCATTTTTTTAGGCCATCATTGCAGCAAGTAGAGGGTAAACCTGTCGCTTATGGCGGGCCTTCAAGTTCAAGCAGTTTTCAAGACAAGAACTATGATGAAGGTCTGAAAAAGAAAGCTGTCTCCTCTGCTAGTTCATCGTCTTTTGAAGAAAAAAAGGATGGACATTCCATGCAGCAAAAGAGGTATAATTATTCACATGATGAAATTGATTATGTTTCAACAAAGAATGATAATTTTGCTTTTTCTAATGAAAGAAAGTTTTGTTGCACATTTTGTGGTGGATTTAACCATGTTGCTTCAAGATGCTGGTTGAAAAAGAAAGCACACAGGAAGTAGAAGAGACAAAGAAAAATTTCATAGAAAGTATTTCAAAGTTGCACATTTTTTCAAAAGAAGGGACATGATGTCTCCCATTGTTGGACCTTGCATCCAACTCATCGTCCAAAGCACATGCAACTAGAGGAAAACAAGTTTGGGGCAAGTGGATCTATGGAGTCCATTATCGATGTGGAAATGGAAGATTCACATGAAGGTGTATTGCAACTGCAAAAGACGCCATGGAGTTGGCTTGGTAGGAAGTGGATTAACTTCTTAATGCAGTAAGTCATTACTCATTTTGTACATGAAAATTTCAGTTTGGTATGCATGTATTTCAGTTGAAAAGTTGATGCAAGATCACATGTAAAAGCAGTTTCACTTGAAGGAATTTCTTTGTTGTTGCAAAATTTCGCCATGGAGGTAAAAGATGAGTATGATACTCACTTATGTTGCAGTAATGTCTTTTAGTTTCAGCTCTTAGTCACCCACATGTTTTTGGGATGATTTACTTGTTGGTATTTGAAAAGAAGAGTTGAAGCTGCACATGCACATAGAGGTTGTATGTGTAAATAGCGAACTGTATATAGTTCATTGTACATGATACATACACATGTGTTTGTCAAGATGTATCTTGTTGTTAGTCGACTTGTGTCAATTATGTCACACCTGTTTATCAACTTCTGTCAATTGTGTTACACATGATTGTCGGCTTGCATCGATTGTGTTATACATGATTGTCGACTTGGTGTCAATTGTGTTACACATGTTTATCGACTTGTGTCGATTGTGGGCACATTTTTTTACATTGATGGTTGCGTCAATTGTATAGCACATTTCAGGTCAACTTGTTGTTGATGTCATATGTTGCACAAGTTTCCTTTGGTGTCGATTGGTGTAGAGAACGAAGTGTCAGTGCAAAGCAGTGCAAGATTCCATGGGATGGAAGGGCATGCAAGAAAAGAGGGCACAAAGTTCAGCAAGGGTCATTGCTGGTTTCAGAATGGAAGATTGGTATGGCGAGAAAACTTGGTCGGGATTCGACACAAGTACATGGCTCATTCAACAAAATTTTCCATGTGATCAGTTGGCATTTAGGAAAATTTTTGGAGACTGAAGAGAAGAGGATGTTGTTATTCTCTCATTTTCTGTACTATAGTTTAGTTTCAGAATTTCAGTGAGCTTTTGGGGTCCAAAAGCTTCTCATTTGGGAGGTGTGATCAGGAGCTCAATTCCGAGCTATGGAAAAAGCTCAAAATTGAAAGTGTTGAAAATCACTTGCAACCTGAACGACTGGATAGGCCTCGGTGATATGATCCTGACGCCATGAATGACACTCAAATCCGACACTGTATGTGAAAGTTATTCAAGTTTGAAAACTCATAATTTCATGCAAAATTCTAGTTTGACTTGGTTTGACTTTGATTTAAAAAAATATTAAAAAAGAATATTATGGGAATATTACTTGAAATATTTTGAGAATATTCCTTGGAATATTCCATGGAATATTCCCTACTAGCCAATCATCTTTCAAAAAGTGGCATAGTTTGATTGCACGTTGGTTTGACTTTGGTTTTTGGTGGCCAATTGGAGGTTGCCACGTTGTAGGCCCGGAGGCTGCCACGTGGTCCCAGGCCGTGGTAGAATTGGCAATGTAAAATTTTGTAATTCGGCAGGAGTTGAACCCGGGTCTCCCACCTACCAACCGAAAGGCCCCACCGTTTGGAATATGCGTTGGTTCTTATTATACAATGGAATTATTGTATATTTAAATTTCAACAATGTTTTGGTTCGGGCGGTAAGGGGGCCAGCCCCCTATACATGGAACCACAAGGCCCGAACCTTGGGCTACAGACCACCGGTAGTTACGAAGTCACGGTTAAAGTTTAACGTAGGTGGATGTGTTCACATGAATCACGACAGAGTTTATGCCAAGTGTTAAGGCCATCGTTATAAAACCGTTGGGCCAACGGTTAAATCAACGGGTTCGAACGGTCCATGTGACCGCCGAGCCATAAAAATTTAATGCCACCCAAAAAATGCGCACTAAATTTTGAGTGAGTTCCTCTAATTTTTGAATTTCCGCCTTTTTGGAGGGGTTAACTCCAGTTTCTCCACAATTAGTGGAGGTTTTCAAGGGCAGATTGGGCAAAAATGGTTTTGGTCATAACTTCTGATTGACTGAACCTTTTTGGACAAATTTTTTATTTATTTATATTTTGACTATTCAAAGGATTCTGGATCCATTGGAATAGGTTTCAGAGCCATTGGAGTTGATCTTCAACCCCTTTTTCTTCAGGGAAGCAATGAGAGCCATTAGGGACAAGAGGGAGTTGGAGCTGTTTTGGGCTATGCTTAACCATTTGTGGTAATCCAAAAGTCATTTTGACTATTTTCAACATTCCAGAGCCATTGGGATAGGTTCCATAGGTAGTAGAGGTGTTCTACAACCATTTTAGCTTCAGGGAAGCTTTTTGAGCCACTAGGGCCATTGGGGAAATGGAGCTATATTGAGTTGTACCTCTCTGTTTGAGGTGATCCAAAGACCATTTTCAGCTAATTTAGACCTTCTGAACCTAGTGGAAGAGGTTTCAGACCTGTTTAAGGACTTATACAGCCCAAAAAGCTTCAGAGGAGTTTAAAGAGCCGTCAGGGCCTTATTGAAGAAATCACTGTTTATGGTAATTCTTCACTGTTGAGTGAATTTGGAAAGGAATTCTTAGCTTTTTCATGTCTTCTGAATCAGTGTTTGCATTCAAATTTGTCTATTGAGACACTTTTAAACTTGTATGAGCATTTTGGAGCATTTTAATACAAGAAGACAAGCTCATTTTTGGGAGGCTTGATCCAGCAGACGTAGCCCAGGAGGGGTGAACTGCTCATCAAACATTTGTGTCATGTTATGATGAAGTTATCTTGCTGTACATTTTTGATTTAATATGTTAAACAACAAATTAAATTAACTTTCCTTCACACATAAACTCATAAACAGTTACCAAAAACACTTTATTTAATCAGCCAAACATGGAGATTTTTGCACACATTTAATTTAATGGAAATGGATACCTTGCACACGTTTTCAATTACTTCCATTTTCAGATCACAGTGTAACTCATAAGAATAGGAACATGCAACCGGATAAATATCACACAAGTGTATACATAGAACAACATGTTAGAAATAGTATGAAATAAAGACAACCTTCTAGCCTTTTTTTCCCCTTTAAATGTGAAAATTGGCTCAGTTATGAACAATGTTGATGTGCACAGATGTTTAGAATGAGCCAAGAGGGAAACCACATGATTTTCATAGGGAGATGAAAAGTGTCAATAATGGAGAAATGGATGACTATGGTCATTACAAGGGAGAACATTAGCTACTATGTATCAAAAAATACGAATGAGAGGTTGCTAGATCGCTTCAATACTTTTGGGTTCAAAACACAATTTGTTCTAAAAAAAGAGTTTTTGTAAAATGTATTCTTTTGGAACTATGACAAGTAGCCCATAATGTATGGCCAGGGTGAACATAGTGGCATTACAAAAGCACGATCGATGCCAAAATACATAAATAGAGAAGAAACCATTTTTTGGAGAAGCGATTTCTAGAGCTGTATAATATTCGGCACACAATAAAATCTAACTAGAACAGGGACTGGAACAATCAAAAGAAAATTACCATGAAAGGAACCAATAGAAGGGTGTACTAATATTTTTTCCAGGGAAAAACAAAGGAGCATGAAAATACCTAGCCATCTACTCAATGAAAACTTGAAAAGGAAAATTCAAAACCATTCTTTCACTATCCAAGGTGTGTGCCATGACAGGGTGTGAATTATTCTCTCAAGTGCATGAAAAAATGTCTCATTCGGTTTATGGAATTTGTTAGGAACATGGGGTGCCATAAGTCATGATTTTTCTTGCAATGAAAGGTTGTTTTTTTTTCCAAAATGAGATGTGCTCGAGTGATATAGTACAAGATGGAAGGGCATGCAATATGAAAAAGAGGTAGGAGAATGGAAAAAGGGTAAGTAATAATTTTAATAGCTAGATACAAGGCACATAGGAATTGCATGACAACTTGTGAAGGCATCATTATTTCTCTCTGAAATGAGACAAACATACATTGACTAGATATTTCGATTTACCATCTATTTAAATTGAAACATGGTTCATGTGAATGACCAAGAGCTTGATTTTTTGCATGTACAAAATGAACAAAACAGGGAGCAACTACAAGGGGGAAGAATAATGAAGTGGGTTAACTCACAACAAGAATGAAAAAATAGAATCAACACTACAAGGAAAATACCCTCTAGTAGAGGTATTTCAACATAAGCCCCTATAAAAATAGCTAAAAAATTCGTTTTTAGCGGAGGTCATTAGCAGAGTTTGTTGGGCAGATGTTTTAGTAGATGTTTTTTAACAATGCATCTATAATAAACTAACACACCAATGCATTATACAACTATACACACTGATGCTTAATAGAATATGGTGCATCATGACAGAGTTGATTTTTTATTGAAATAAAAACATAATGGTGCATTATGTAACAATGCACACTGATGTGTGTACTACTCGATAGCATCGAAAAAGGGTTAAATTTTAAAAAATGTCTGTCGTAAAATTAATTTTGCCTAGTCCGGTGCTATACTCTCACAACGCCCCAGTGCTAAACCCATATATGAATGCCCTGACGCATAAAAAATATGGTGCACCATTGTGGGATTTTTACTTAAAAATAGCGGTGCACTTATTATATTCTATGCACCGGTGCCGTTAATTGAATTGGATGCCTTAGTGCTTAATAGAAAGTGGTGCACCATTGCAAGGTTATTTTCATACAAATAAAAACAATGATGCGATACCTATTTAAGGTGCACCAGTGCATATACTACTCGTTATCACTGGACAAAGGTTAAATTTAAAAAATGTCAGTCGTAAAATTCATTTTCACCATTTCAGTGCTATACTCCCATGAAGCACCGATGTTATTCCTATACTGAAACACCTTAGTGTGTAAATAAAAAGATGCACTGTGATATGGTTTTTAATTTAAAAAATACCAATGCGCTTAGGAAATAGTACACATGAATGTTGTTACTTGAGTGCGCCAAAACTAGGTTAAATAAAAAAAAATTCCGGCCGTATAATTCATTTTTACCATTTGTAGTTCTCTAGAGCTCTCAAGCACAACTGCTACTATTTCCTTTGTGAAGTGCCCTATTTTCGTTGTTTCCCTTTATTTCCATCCTTTTGCCTGTTTCTTGCTATGTGGTTTTTGAATTTTCTCAAACGATAGTCAAATTTTCTTTTTTTCCATTTATGTGGCAACCATGCCTCCCTAATGAGAAAATGTCTAGTTAATGTCTATGCTTTTCTCTAATTTAATTTTTTATGAGAGTGCAATTGAAAACTAGGTAAAAAAATCAATTTTTATTTTTTATTTTTTTCCCCGCATGGTGCATTTGACAGGTTCAACTTGCACCAATTAGGGTGCACCTTGTAAATTTACAGGGTACCTTGCAAATCAGTGCATTTCATAAACACATTGCAGTTTTTTCGGTGCATTTGGTAAATTGAAATCCACTGGGAAAATTGTAATGTTTACGACATTGTGCCTAGTAAAAGTTACTTCCTGGTGCATTTATTTTTACCAAATGCATCACATGCATAATATTAAAAAATTATATCTCAGTACGTTCTTTAACTTCAAGGTTCTGTTTTGGTGCGAAAAGGTTATGGATACTCACTGCTGTGAAATGTTATGTCGACGCACTGTGTTAAAAAATAATAATAAACAATGTGTTTTTATGTATGCAAACTGAAAGTAGTGTGTCAAGTTGATGTGCACACCCTTTTTGACACTTTAATGTTTTTGTGGCACACCATGTCTATTGTATTCCTATTTTTTTGGCACACTGAGGATGCTTTTTTTTTTTTTTAATTGAATGTTATATGCCCATATTTATAATTTTTTTCTTTCATTTAATAAAAAAAATTATGTTTTATGTATGAGGCTGATGTACTTTATATGTCAATAATGTGAAGATGTCAACATAGGGAGAAGCAACAAAAATAGGAGCAAAGGCTGGACCAATACAATACGGTCCGACTGTGGGAGGCATGAGAGAGGAAGAGAGATTTATACCCTTTCCCTATTACCAAAATGACCAAGGCATATTGAGGAATGTAGGCCTCCTTAATTAATAAGAGGAGGCTACATCCTTGATGGGGAACTTTGGGTTATTGGTACAAGTGATTCGTCGATCGGATTTCCACCAACAAGATTTATGTGTCGGTCCCGATCAATGGTATCAACCAACTGAGGAGGAAATTATTTTCTCACTATCCTATCCATGAGAGGGGAGGATTTTCCCTAGTTCCTTGATGTCCCGCATGGTGTTGCAACAAATAATTAGCTTTTCTACTCTCAGATATATGTTGGGGATCATGTAGTGCATCCAACATATTTTCAGGTGTCTCGTGGACAACTATGGATTGCTTCTTTTGGTGCAGAGGAGGTTAGGCTCCTCTCATTATTAGGAGTACCATTGAAAACTATACTAGTGATGAACAATGCATTATTTTCCCATTTTTTTTGTAATGTAAATTATTTGGTGTAGAGGCAATGATGTATTAGATGGTATGCCATTTTTTGTGGCAATTTTGTATGGCTGTAAATAGATGTCGTGATATGATACATGGGAGGGAAAACTTTCCTTTTGATTCATAGATTTTTGATTTATATTTTTTGAAAATTTTTCAGAGTTGAGGCCTACTTTTGACTGTCACCTTCCTAGTCCGATGATTGAGGTACAGATGCACATGTGGGGCGAGATGATGCCGAAGAGGGGCTATCCAGAGTATCCGACCAGGATTTTTTCCGAGGCACTAGGGCTACTACCCAGTGAGGATGAACACATATTTGTCTTCATGTCACGTCCTTATGTGTGGATGGATTGGCAACAATGTACCAAGATCCTCTTCACACTAGATGAGCCTGCGATGATAGAAGTAATACTAATGTTTT
The DNA here is from genome assembly GCA_034641835.2 of Pinus albicaulis. Classification (NCBI taxonomy): domain Eukaryota; kingdom Viridiplantae; phylum Streptophyta; class Pinopsida; order Pinales; family Pinaceae; genus Pinus; species Pinus albicaulis. The sequence continues at coordinate 506,056,982 of CM076571.1, forward strand.
CTTTAAATTAATTTAGTTTCATTTTATTGTATTAATTAATTAGAACAAAATTTATTCTAAAATATTATTTAAATTAATTTATTAAATTGTTTAATGAATTTGTCTAATTATTTTTCTGTATTATATATTTTGTAGATATTGGCACATTCGTTGGGGACATGCCTCCTCCCCTACCAAAGGCAGATGAAAAGATGATTGAGGCCATAGTAGGTGATGCACAACCTCAGATGCATATGGGACTGGGCATCCGACTGGGTAGGGCTGATGTCATATTAAGAATCGAGTATTGCGACTGACTCTCTAGAATTTTGGTTTAGTAGGGAGTTCGCCTTGCAACAACTTGAGACATCAAGGCAGATCCTAGGCTCCTGGAGCTCTTAAGGGATTGTTCGTGCGATATGATGAGTCTTATGTGTCATATCGTTAGAGATACTAGGCTACTAGTAGTGAGGAGGGATGGGCATGCAATAGATACACATGAGTCTTCACCCAATACTACCCCATCAGATGATGATCAGGGTACTGGTGATCCATCTGGTAGTACTCCACCTCCTCCTCCTTCACCTCATGAACAGATAGTATTGCATGTGTCTCCTTAGATGGAAGACTAGCCACCTTCTCCTCCACCTCATAGTTCAACTATTGAGGCAGTTGACCATCTTGCATTGTCTTTTGCTACAAACTAGGCCGCCAATACTACTATTGTATCAGATATTTGATAGAAGTTATTTGCATTTTTCTATTTATGTTGATGTGCATAATATATATATATATATATATATATATATATATATATATATATTCATGTTGATGTACATAATTTATATGTTGGTGTTGATGTTTATATTGTTAGGTCATGTTAGATATGTTCATTTATTGTGCTTGCAAATAGATGTGTATGCGATAACAATTATTTAACATGAGATGTACATTTGAGGATGTGTGTGGTGATTATGTTAGATTAAAATTCTTGCGTTTTTTTATATGTGATGATGATGATGATGATGCCCGGTTATATTATTAGATTTGTGTGCTAGCTAATGCCATTTATATGTGCTAGAGGTGTATATAATTAGATTATGTTAGTGGATTTGAATATGTATTTTAGATGACGTTTATGTTTGTTAGATGGTTATCATGATGACGTTTATTTTTATGAAATGATATTTATTATAGATTATGTATTGGTGAATTTATATCAAAATTTTATATATGAAATTACATGCAAAATGACTTACTTTAAAAAAATGCAAAGATATTTTTATAAACAACAAAGTTTAATATGGTTGAAACTATAATTATAAAATTACCATAAAAAATTTTCTATTGCTTAGATAGTTCATACATATTCATTCTAACCTAGTGAGTAAAATATTTCAATACTCAGGGAAAAAATAATTGAAGGTAAAATAATTTAGTTAGTTCTTAATAAGACGAAACTGTGTAACTCATTTACCTTTTAATATAAAATATTAATAATAATAAATTATTCAAAAATTCAATTTCAACAATGAAAAATTACACATGGTCTATATATAGAGATAGAAAGCTTTCTCTCCTGCCATATAAGAGTAGTGCCTCCCAGTTGAAGAGATACTTACTAGATATTTTCCTCATCATATTCGATCTGTTATATCCGGAAATACACTTCAATACATCTTATTTAATTGTTTCAAGCTTTTCTACACTAGATTCTCTGTTAAATATGGGAAAATAAAATTTTACTTCCAACTTAAAAACAAATTTTTAGAAGCATTTCTATGTTGATTAATAAAATGATGAGATGAATATGAAGAAGCAGATCATTCACTAGAAGATGGATATGGAGGTTCAAGAGGTTCTCCTCCAATTTCCAGACTGACCTAAAGCATTGTCCTTTGCTTTCTCTTCCTTCTTCTTTTCATTATTTTCCAATTTATTCTCATAATTTGAAAAAAAAATTTCCTACCTTATTTTCCATGTTGTAGAAATATTTACAGAAAACTTGCTCATTCTCACGTGCATCGTCATCTACCATTTTCCTTCTTCGTGTTTCACGTCCAGTCTTTGGGTCAAAAGGCTTAAATTTTCCTTCACCCTTTTTGAGCTTGGCCCTTGTTATCATTCACACTCGCAATTCACATAAGCAAGAAGATCACCCTAATACCAAACATGATATCAGATATTTACTTCATTGATGTTTTCAGAATTGAATTAAAGAGCATGTAAAAACTATATGTAAAAACACTTAAAGAGCAAGAAACATAAATGAGACCATAAAGAGAATGCACTCAAAAGTTTTATAATGGAGTTCGTCCGGTGTATACTATGTCTTCAGGCCTTGCTTCAATAGTGAGGAGGCCTCTACATTCATCTTAGTAAAAATGAAAATGAGTACATGGAAAAATAAATCATTATACCTCTAATCCTGGGAGTGACCCGTAAATGTGTTGCTCAAATCCAGAAACAACCTACACTAGTGAAATCCTCTCAAAATTCTGAATAATTTGAGGATAAATTTGATTATATTATGTCACCTACAACTCTAGCTCCTCAGAGAATATTTTAGATTCCATGTAGATTCTACATAAGAATATTCCTAGAATATTTTATGGAATATTATCCTAGAATATACCTTATCTTGAAATTTGTGACACACGGTTCCACTACATGGTTCTGATGCGTGCACAATTCCCACTATGTGGTGTTGTTGCTTGCCTACTATTCCTCTTCCCCCATTTATCAATCAGATTTGGGTTTTCCACACGGTTCCACTACACGGTTCTGATGCATGCACAATTCCCACTGTGTGGTGTTGTTGCTCACCTACTGGTCCTCTTCCCCCATTTCTCAATCATATATGGGTTTGTATATATGTTGTTAGGTTGATAAAATAAAGAGTGGGTTGTTGGCCCAACGGTTAGCTCACACTATGTTAAGGATTAAGGTTTGGGATTTGGTTGAGGGTTACGACCCCTCATTCGACATGTTGAGATTGAACAAGATGATGAGCTTAGTGAAAAGAGTCGCCTTCACTAAGTGGGCCTGCAGGCTATTTTTGGCGCAAGTCTATTTTTAGATTATGTATATTTTTAGACATGTCGATCATATGCTATGATTTGCAGGATGCTATTTGTGGATGGTTGGTCAAGTTGGAAAAATAGATGGACTTATATTTTTAGACATATTGGGTGGAATCTATTTTTAGATTGCCAGTCTAAAAATAGATACGTCGAATATTATTAGCTCTTAATAATATTTGGACTCTAAACATTATCGTATTCTCTTGGAGCACTTCAGTTAAGTGCACAGATGTGGCACAGGAGCTGACAGAAGGAATTTATCTATTCCTGAGGGTTTACTGGAGCTATTGCATGGAGGAATTTAGTTAGAACTCATGTGACAGAGTTTGGTGGAGTTGTAGAAGTAGTTGGTGGAGTTGTGTTCAGTTTAACTCAGTTAGACACAGTTGAGCTAGTTGTATCTAGTCTAACTGATTGATACATTAGTGAGAGTGGTGTGAATTAATAAATAATTAATTCACTAAATATTAACTCATTAATCAACTGAAGAATACATCAGTTAACTACAGTGCATGGACAGTTCAGTGGAGACCAGTGGAGAGGTAGGTGAAAGAGCAAGTGTGACTATCAGTTGTGACTATAGTGATGCATGGATTGCATCCAACACTCAGTGGAGATGCCAATGAGGATTGCGCAGTGAAATCCAGGTGGATTCGAGTTCATTCAGAGCCATTCTTCAACAGGGATTGTGAAGTAGAGGCAGGCTAGTAGGTGGCAGAGATCGGTGTATGGATTTGCTAGATCAGGGCCTGATTAGTGTGTAGCAATTGTATTGTATTGAGAGCTTGATATGATCATCTTTGTATGAGGATTGTTACATGATCTCTATGAAATATATTATATATAGATATTTGGGGTTTTTAGCTTTAGGCTTTCCTGTAAAATCACTGTGTTAATGTGTGTGAATTTTTATGGTTTCATGTGTGCATTGCAATTGATTTAATTTCCGCATGTGATGATCAATGGTGGAATAGATTTTGTATTGGCATGAAGTTAAAATAGTGTGTGATCAGGAGAATCTTGGATATATAACGCATTAGTTATATAATTTATACATGGTATCAGAGCAGTTGATCATTGGAGCAGATTGCAATTATTGAAACAGTTGAGTTTTGTGCTGGTGGAATTCGAATTTGCTGCAGTGTTTTCTTGGTGTCAAAGTTGAGATGTCTTTCAACGGATTGCGATTGGAGTATGCCCTTGAGGGCAGCTCGAATTATATTGCATGGAAGGACAGGATGGAGGCGGTGCTGGATGACAATGGGTTGAAGGAGTTCATAGATGCAGAAATTCCAAACCCTGCTTCTAGCGATGCTGCCGCACTTGATGCATGGCCAAAGAAGACAGCAAAGTGTCGAAGAATTCTGTGGAAGGTGTGAGGGATCACATAGTGTCCAGCCTTCATGGTAAATCTTCTCCATTCTTGATGTGGAAAGCTTTGACAAACTTGTTCCAAAGAAGGAGCGACCAGAGGAAGTTGGCGCTTAAAGACAAACTCAGGAAAATAAAAATGGAGAAAGGCGACAGTATACCCAAGTACCTCACGAAGTTTGTCTAGTGTAAGGATGAGCTGGGAAGTGTGGGGGTTACTGTAGATGAAGAGGACTTGGTGAGCTTGGCTCTCCTTGGGCTATCGAAGAGTTGGCATAGTTATGAAGACTCTGTTAATGGTTGAGAGAAACTGCCAGGATGGGAGCGACTTTGGTCGGATCTTGTGTAGGAGGAGATAAGGCGGGGTACCAGGGATGGATCTTCATCGAAGAATGAAGATGAAGAAAATTGTGCTTTGGCTGCCAAAGAAAGGAAAGGGAAGGGAAAGAAAAATCCTTCTCAATCCGGTGTGAAAGGCAAGAAGCAGGACTTGTCCAAGGTGAAGTGATTTCACTGTCACCAACACGGACATTACGCCACTAATTGTCCACAAAAGAAGAAAAATAAGCAGGCTGCTGGATCTGTAGCTAGAGAGGCCTTAGCCTCACAGTTTGAGCTGGATTTTTCGCTGATCACATGCTTGGTCTCAAGTGTGATGGGATCAATGTGGTTTCTTGACAGTGGTGCATCTTTCCATATGACTGGAGACAAAGATTTGTTTACTGATCTGGATGAGAAGGATCTTGGAGTGCACAACGAGATGGACGATGATGGTAGATATAGTGTGACTGGTATCAGTACCATTTCGTTTGAGAGGGATTCTGGTAAACCTTTCATATTGAAGGATGTCATGCATTTTCTAGGATTGAAGAAGAATTTGATATCTGTGGCGATGTTGGAAGACAAGGGATATGATGTTGTCTTTAGTGAGGGAAAGGCTTTCCTGCGCAGTAAGGCAACTGGTGAAACCTGGAGGATAGGGGTTCGAGTTAAGAACCTTTATCAATTGCAGGTAGATGGCTGCACAACAATGGTAGGCAAAGCAGAAGGAGTGGTGAGTCGGGATGAGGGCGAACTGTGGCATAGGAGATTGGGCCATCTTCACCATGGTGCTTTGAAAATTTTGCAGTAGATTTCTACTGGGCTTCCCAAAGGTACACTTGCGCAGTCAGATCATTGCAAGGGATGTACTTTGGGAAAATTTGTGAAAGCCACTTTTCATGAGAAGGATAGTCGCACCACGACGATCCTTGAGAGAATTCACACAGACGTGTGTGGACCTTTCTCAGTAGCTTTGACAACAAAGCACAGGTATTATGTGATATTTGTTGATGATTTTTCTCGTAAGTGCTGGATCTTCTTCATATATAAGAAGAGAGAGACATACTCAAAGTTCTATGAGTTCAAGGCACTGGTTGAGAAAGAGTCGGGGAAGCAGGTGAAGGCTCTTAGGAGTGGTAATGGTGGTGAATTCATCTCTGGCGAATTCAAAGGCTTTTGCAGCGTAGAAGGAATTTGAAGAGAGCTCATAGTGCCTCATAACCCACAACAGAATGGGGTCGTGGAGCGAAAGAACAGAATGATTGTGGGTGCTGCACGGGCGATGTTGCATGATCAGGGCCTTCCCATACACTTGTGGGCTGAAGCATGCAACACTGCGGTTTATGTGCAAAAACGTTGTCCTCATAGAGTACTTGGCATGAGTACACCTGAAGAGGCGTTTTCTGGTAATAAGTCTGATATTTCTCATTTGAATATTTTTGGCTCACCTGTTTACATTCATGTGATGAAGGATGCCAGGAAGAAGCTGGAGCCGACCGCAGAGGTTGGGATATTTGTGGGGTACATAGAAACACCCCACAACTATCCTGTGTGTTTTATAGACAGTCGGAAGATTGTTGTGCGACGGAATATCAAATTTCATGAGGAGAAAGCCATGAAGTTGTCGCTTGAGAGGGAGCTACACTTGTATGCACATGAGGAGCTACTAGTTCCTAAGGATGAGCCTCAAGATGTGGATCAGCCACAAGAGGAGGTTCATGGAGTGGAAGAAACCGCTCATGCAGCGCCAACCATCAGAGGGCGGAAGCGCACCATAGAAGCTGATTGACTGAATCTAGATGCAACGCAGAATGTAGGAGCCCCTACATCACAACGCAGACAGAGACAATCACCTGATCGATTTACTGGATACATGGCTCTGATGAGCAAGTGTATCGTGACCGAACCATCTTCTTTCGAGGAAGCTGTGGAGGACCCTGCATGGGTAGATGCCATGGTGGAAGAGTATGATTCGATTGTCAGAAACAGTGCATGGGAGATTGTCCCAAGGCCGGAAGGGAAATCAGTGGTAGGTTCGAGATGGATCTACAAAGTGAAGAAAGCAGTTGATGGGAGTGTCGAGAAGTACAAGGCAAGATTTGTTGCCCAGGGCTTCTCAAAGATTGAGGGGATTGACTATTAAGAAACCTTTGCACCTGTTGCAAGGTATTCTTCCATACAGACCATCATTGCTCTCTCAACGCAAATGGGTTGGCACATTCATCGGATGGATGTGAAGACTGCGTTCCTCAACGGATTCATTGAGGAGGAGGTGTACATAGAGAAGCCTGAAGGGTTTGAGATCTTCAGCAGCGAGTCGCATGCGTGCAGGCTCAAAAGAGCGCTGTATGCGCTGAAACAAGAACCTCGTGCTTGGTACACACGGATAAATAGTTATTTCACTGGACTTGGTTTTACCAAGAGTGAGGCGGATCCCAACCTGTACCAGATTGTGGTTGAGGGTAAGTTGCTGATCATTGTACTTTATGTAGATGATTTGATATTGACAAGTGATGAACTATTGATAAACTCATGCAAGGCTGATCTTGCAAAGGAGTTTGAGATGAAGGACTTGGGCCTCCTTCATTATTTCTTGGGATTGGAAATTTGGTAGCGGAAGGGTGGACTATTTGTGTCTCAAGGCAAGTATGCCTGGGAGATACTGGAGAAGTTCAACATGCAAAGCTGCAAGCCTATCGACAATCCTCTTCCTGGTGGTTGGAGGAAAGAGGATGCTACATTGGCAGAGGTAGTGGATGCCACTGTTTATCGACAGTTGGTTGGTTCGCTCATGTATCTAGTCAATACACGACCGAACATATGCTATGCTGTTAACCAGCTTTCACAAGCTATGGTTAAGCCTACCAAGCTCTTTTGGAGGGCAAGAAAGCATGTATTGAGATATCTCAAAGGCACATCGGGATATGGATTATAGTATAGATAGTTGGATGAGGTGAAGCTGCATGGCTTCACGGATGCATATTGGGCAGGGAGCCCAATGGACAGAAAGAGCACATCTAGAGGGATATTCAATATCAGTTCTAAAACATTTTCTTGGTACAGTAGGAAACAAATATTTGTGGCACTCAGTTCAGCGGAGGCCGAGTACATGGTATCAAGTTTGGCTGCATGCGAGGCTATATGGATGAAGAAGATCCTGGTTGGGTTGTTCGGTTCACACTTAGATCCTACTGTGATATATTGTGATAATCAGAGTTGCATTAAACTCTCGGTTAATCCAATATTTCATGATATATCTAAACATATTGACATCCGGTATCATCATATCAGAGATTTTGTGCAGTGGAAGATCATGTTGCTTTCTTACATTCCCACGGAGGATCAGGATGTAGATATTCTGACAAAGGCGCTCACCAGGAGCAAATTCGAATACCATAGAGACAGGATCGGGGTGGCAGATAATCCCTATCTTGTTGAGAGGGAGTGTTGAGATTCAACAAGATGATGAGATTAGTGAAAAGAGTCGCCTTCACTAAGTGGGCCCGCAGGCTATTTTTGGCGCAAAGTCTATTTTGAGACTATGTCTATTTTTAGACATGTCGATCATATTCTATGAGTTGCAGGATGCTATTTGTGGATGGTTGGTCAAGTTGGAAAAATATATGGACTTCTATTTTTAGATATATTGGGCGGAATCTATTTTTAGATTGCCAGTCTAAAAATAGATATGTCGAATATTATTAGCTCTTAATAATATTTGGACTCTAAACATTATCTTATTCTCTTGGAGCACTTCAGTTAAGTGCACAGATGTGGCACAACAGCTGACAGAAGGAATTACGCTATTCCTGAGGGTTTACTGGAGCTATTTCATGGAGGACTTCAGTTAGAACTCATGTGACAGAGTTTGGTGGAGTTATAGAAGTAGTTGGTGGAGTTGTATTTAGTTTAACTCAGTTAGACTCAGTTGAGCTAGTTGTATCTAGTCTAACTGATTGATACACTAGTGAGAGTGGTGTGAATTGATTAGTTAATTAATTCACTAAATAATAACTCATTAATCAACTGAAGAATACATCAGTTAACTACAGTGCATGGCAGTTTCAGTGGAGACCAGTGGAGAGATAGGTGAAAGAGCAAGTGTGACTATTAGTTGTGACTATAGTGATGCATTGATTGCATCCAACACTCAGTGGAGATGCCAATGAGGATTGTGCAGTGCAAGCTTGGTGAATTCGAGTTCATTCAGAGCCATTCTTTAGCAGGGATTGCACAGTAGAGGCAAGCTAGCAGGTGGCAAAGATCGGTGCATGGATTTGCAAGATTGGGCCTGATTAGTGTGTAGCAATTGTATTGTACTGAGAGCTTGATATGATCAGCTTTGTATGAGGATTGTTACATGATATCTATGACATATATTATATACAGATAGTTGGGGTTTTCAGCTTCAGGCTTTCCCGTTAAACAACTGTGTTAATGTGTGTGAATTTTTATGGTTTCATGTGTGCATTGTAATTGATTTAATTTCCGCATGTGATGATCAATGGTGGAATAGATTCTGTATTGTGCATGAAGTTAAAATAGTGTGTGATCAGGAGAATCTTGGATATATAACGCATTAGTTATATAATTTCTACACGACATTTGTTTTATTTGATTATGGTATAGGGCCATAACCCTTGCTGAATTCCACCAATTGTTTGTCATTTTGGACCCACTAACGATTACACAACTTGTCAACAATTGTATTTTGCAGTTGTTCAAACTCTGTCCTAAGCCAAATGGTCTCCAACTTGCTTGCTTATATTAACCACTAATTAACAAACTTAACCGACTTCTAATTTAATTGTCCACCAACTCTGTCACCAACTAGGTTTAGGTTCCCTACCAAATTGGTCCCGGCCAAGGCTTGACTGACCAACCATGGGGTGCCACATGGATCCTAGTGATTTGGCCATTTGACTCCTATGGATTCGGTCACCTCAACCATTTCCCTGCCACATGACACAATCCAAGCCCGACACGTGGATCTACTAGATTGGCCCACGTGATCCGTACCACCAAATAGGCTACTGACCAGGTGCTAAATGGGTTTCCATGTGGAAACATGTGGGAGTGCGTTGTGGCACCTTAGGTTCCACCTACAAATTTTTTTTTTTTTCCACAAACTTCAGATGGACATAACTTTCGCCTATGGTGTTATTTTGAGGTTCCATTCACACCATTCTAAAGCTCTCGTTGAGCTCTATGATTTGATGGTAGTTTCATTGAGATAGAGGGCTTCAAATTTTTAGCCTTTTGGGATCCTACTAAATCAATATGAGATTAAATATTTTGAATTTTAACTATTAAACATAAAGTGCTAGCCATACGGAAAATCACCCATGAATAATTATAAAACCTCATATTTTGGAGGTCATATCTTGAGATCTAGGGCATAGAATCAGGCTCAAGAGGGATAGTTAGAAATATAAAATAAAGGAGAACAATACAAAAATATTGATGTAATATCCCAAAATAGGGAAAATAAGTAGTATTGGGATATCTTAAAATATTTCAAAAATGGACTGCTCAGCAATGCATTCACAGAAAAATGCATTTCCATGAATGTAAGCCATAAAATTTCAAATAATCACTTGGATCCATTAGATATATCCATCTAGCATCTAAATCCAAGAGGATATCGGAAACAAAGGAAACTAAGTGAGGTAAACATACCTCCCACCACCTAGTGTAGCTGAAAAACACAAAAACCCAAAACACCGCTACTCAGAAATAATGCACAAAAGAAACTGCGCAGTCTTAAGAGTGTTTCAACTCAGAAATTAAGAAGACAAATAGATCTACTCATATATTAGACAATCATACTAAAAAACTGAGATCTAGTCTCCTTATTACAATGACAAGAAAACCCGGAAAGTGTTTCTTTTCATACACTCTGAATACAAATGTGATTTTCAGAAAATTACTGAATAATCACTGCAACACTGAAGAATGAATGTAGAAGGCTGAAAGATATCATATCTGGTGTAGATCCCTCAAGGGCTTCCTCCCATGAAAGGATGAACCTCAATCACAAGGAAACACTGCAAAGATGCCATTAGACCATCCAATGAAGCTGCGTCCAAAAATAACGAATTCCTTGGCTAGAACAATGATGGGAATGTTGGGAAATGAGTGGCCCGATGCCACAGATCTGAAATGAGCTCAAGAACTCTCCGAACAGATCTCCCAAGTGAAGAAAACCTTCCTTCAATGAGAAACTAGCTCAGAAAGTGGGATTCCAATCCCCTCCACTGCTGCACACTGCAACACAGCACAATGACCTGCAGAAACTGCGCTGATGAAGTAAGCTGAAGCTTGGCCTAAAAACCTGATGTGGAAAATGAATGTAAACTCTCCCAAGAGGCTCCTCAAGGAAAGAGGTGGGATTCTTGCTCAGAAACACCCTATGTTAAACATCATAGCAACCCTGCTAAATAGCAAGAGGTGGAAAAAGTCTAAGCAGACCAAAATAATAATCTAAAAACATAAGGAATAATGCTGCCATCGTCTTCCTTAAAATAAAATGTGAGTTTGCTTTCTCTTGGCCCCACCCAATTAGGTCATTTCCATCAAGAGATTCATCTCCCTCCAAAACTGCGTTATTCCTTCCTTGATCCCTGCTCCTCCACATCTGCACAGTTGACTTAGTCAAAGTAGACCGAATCAACCTGATATTATCCCTGTTCACACATGGAGGTGTTTTATTACGCTGCAAGGAGTGTCTCCTTTCACACTTGAAGTGTTTTTATTTCTTCTTAGGAGACTTATGGGCTTTTCTACCCATTTATTCACCGACTAAAGATGCTGCTAACTCTAATGTTCCGTTTAGCTTTGAAACTAAAATTTGGGAACATTGCAATTGATTTGTCTAATTATGTAAATTGATCACCACAAAAATTCAACAAAATAGGAGGCTATGAAATTGCAACTAAGTTTCTTGAGTGAATTTTTAGAAAACATTTGACTGTCGGGACGTTTTTCTATTGGGATCTCATCCCCAAATTATATATTTTTCAATTTTACAACAACATAAAGGGACGCGGGTTTAAGATTTACATTATATTAATTAATAAAATTAGTTTTCTCTTTAAATATTTGGTTTCAAATATTTTTAAATCTAGACTTTGCTAGCAATTGTACTGTGTTTAGTAATAATTTTGTTAATATATTTGTAGGCGTATTCAAGGAAAATTACTAGTTGTAGCCTCAAGGATTATGGATTAAAATTTCAGAGTTGGAAAAAGGGATTCTTAAGTTCCCAAAGTCAAAAAAACAAAATCTTCAAGAAGTTCATTAAATCAAACTCCTATTTTTAAAATTGAATTGTATAATTATAAAAAGAAGGTCTGTAAATGAGATGCGGGTTCAAACTTCTACAAAAGGAGAAACTATTTTCACTATTTTAAGGGGGATGGTTTCTAGAATCTTAATTTCTGGAAACACGAAATTGTCCACTACTATAGATTGACCCTTTGAAGGAAGAATTTTAAATTTCAAAAATATTATTTGAAGTATTTTATAATGAGAGGAATCATTAAGGGATATGAGGTTTATGCTTTGTATTTAAATTTGAATTCTTTCATAAACTTGAATGAAATATTAATTCCAAAATTTTTGCAGATGCTTTCTAAAACTTGTGTAAACTGCGATGTTGTTATTTATACAAGTTTTCTCTAGTATGATTAACTACCTACCATATGATTGAATAAATTTTTCATATGTTTCTGAATGTAATTATATAGGTCAACGAAGGTCTAACAACTATTTTTTGAGATATTAACTATTGTATATCTGATTTAAATATGATCTTGCAAGAACTACTTCTTTGATTTGATAATTGTTTTATCATGTTTCCATATTATATCAATTATTAAAAAAAAACATACAATAAGAGTAATTAATGTCAATTATTAAGACTGCTCCTATAATTTTATATCATGTTAAATCTCATGTTTAATTCCCATTTTGAAATCATTTCACATGATATATAGAAATTGCTTTCTTTTTTCTAGGTTAGGATAATTTTATTTATTTTATGTATTATTATCTAGGATTACATTTAGGATTAGTTTTTATTAATCTTAAGTTAGAGTAATAGGGAGAAATAAAGAAAGTGATAGGTAGCGATATAAAGGGGTGTGAGGAGAGAAGGGAGGAAGAGAGACAAGAGAGAGAGGGGAATGTAGGAGGGAGACATATAGAAGGAGAGATAGAGAGAGAAAGAGGGATAATCAGAAGGAGACATATGGGGGGAGAGGGAGAGAAAGAGAGAGAGAGAGAGATTGGGGAAGGGTGTCTATATATATATATATATATAGAGAGAGAGAGAGAGAGAGGAGGAAATTGGGAGAGAGATAGAAAATGAAGAAGTAGGGAGAGAGAGGAGGGAGAGGGATAGGGGAGATATAGAAATATGGGGAAAGGGAGAGAGAGATAGAGATCAAATAATAGGGAAAGGGAGAGAGAGAGAGAGACCAAAGAATAGGGAAAGGGAGTTAGGTATAGAAAGAGGGATAGGGATAGGGGAGAGATAGAAAGGGGTAGAGAGATGGGGTGCTTAGGGGTAAAATGCATAGGTGGTAGTTGGAGTAGATCCCTCTCGGGCCTTCTCGAGACCCAAGGCATACATTCAGATTAGCTGCAACATTCACAAAGAAAGTAAATACATGTTCATACTAATTCTTAATTGAAAAAGTGAGATATTGAAGGATGGCATCAATGTATATGGCCAATCTGTTGAAGAGCGCTAGGAAGTGTGGCGGAAGTCCTCCTCATCAGCTCCAAGTCCGAATGTAGTTATCACAGTGTTATAACTACAGGCAATTAAACAAGTATATAATCAAACATTTAACTATGTATATATAAGCCACTTATATCATGTCTCATAAACAAATAAACAATAGATGCATCAATAAAACACCAAGTGGACAAAATAGAAGCAGTTCTATTATTAAGAGAAGGAATATTACAACCATCAGTTTGGTGAAGCTTCCCTTAGTCCTCCGACTCCTCGCTCTCTCTCCTCAATATCCAAGTGTGAAAATACTTAGGCCAAGAGTTATCACTGAACCTCGCCAATCATGAAACCTCACACTCAATAGCAAAAGTATGCTCTTCACACAATCAACCTTTCGACCTTTGACAATGAGCCCTAGCATCTAATTTATAAGAATTTGGGAGGACCAATCTTGCCATTTTTCTCCATCAGTTCGAATAAGGAAAAATCCATGATGTTTCCATGCTTTTCCTAGATTTTTCCCTCTTTAGATGCTTAGTTGGGTTTAGTAATGTCCAATCAGAGGCTTGCACCACAGGTTGCTGCGTTTTGGACTGACTCCTTGAGAAAAATTAGGAAATTTCAGTCAGTTTCTGCAGAATTTGTCCCCTTTTCCTCATGAAACACGGGTAACGCTTCCCCTTAGGCAAGACAGTGCATTAACCTAGGCACTAACACTCCCTTAAAGAGGCAGAGATGCGTTATAACTCGACCTAACTATCTCTAGGTTATGTTACCTTGGCAAAATAGGTCTCTGTCTAGGTCATTTTATTCCTTCCATGTATCCTTCTCCTCTGAGCTGATGAGGAGGTAATTTGTATTGTAACAGATGCCTCCTAAAGTGTGAGGTCAGAGGTGAAGACGATGGTCGAAATAATTTACAAAATGTGTAGTAGAGTGAGAGGATTTAGAGGACTGAGAAAAACCTGAAACAAACAACATATGCCAAAAATATAAATATATATCCTGAGTCAGGAATTCACATGCTTAGTAGCTATATCAAAATGATTTCTCCAGGAAGAGATATAACCAATATGTCCACCGATAAGCACAATGTGGAAGACTGTGTCATGAGAGGATCAATCTGATAAGCTGTCTCCGAAAAAAATATTAGCTTGGGAGAGGAAACAAAGCTGAATGATGTAAGCCTCAACCGAAGGTCTTGGTCACCGCTTCACTAAAATACATATTTTCGCACATGTGAATAAAGGAGTAGTAGTCAAACATGCAAGAAATCATCTGATTAGTAGTCAATGATGAAAACTGTTAACAAACACGAGGATGACCACCGATAAGGATGACGGTCTCCAAGATGCATAATACAATCGAGCGAGTGTGACTAAATGGTGCTGATGTCGAACACTCGTAGAATCATTCTATTGGGAGCCAATGATGAAAACCCCCAAACAAACATAAGGTAACTTGCCACTGAGGTCTAAAAGTTCCAGGGTACTGATATGTTTCTGGATCAAATTCCTAGATAAGATGTTGAAGTCGATAGGAAGAGATCTGTCAAAAGGCATGCAATGAGGCGTCCTACATCAGTTGACACGAAACGGGAAAATATGATTTTGTTTTGAAGATAGTCAAGATAGAATGGTACTAGTTGATGAAGGAAAATTATTTCTTGCATATGATGGCTTCGCTGATACATGAAGCAGTAGATATCGAGATCTCTTGAACAATACAAAACACAGTAACAGGGTACCATGCAGCTTAGGCTTATGAACACCAAAGAGTGTTAGGTTTCACCAATGCAGGGACATCGGCATACGAAGGCTAAACTCATATAATGGTAGGGTTCGGCTAATTGCGAGAGAATTTTTTGGGAAGTGCCATGTTCAAGGTGTTGTTGCCAAATCGAATTTCAATGTATAAAAGAATAAGTCTCCACTTTGTCCAATTTTTTTCCCCATCTGATTAGTTTTAACGAGTCCACTTGGGTAAACTCGATGATATTTTCATATTTAGGGAGTTTGAAAAACATAGTAAAAGGAAACTCCAAGGGGGTACCTTTGTCATGGTTGATAACTGGGTGCAATTAAGGGAGAATAGTATGCCCGACACAGTTCCTTTTACGTAAGTTAGTCCATTGAATCTAGATGAAGTGATAAACCTATGTTCAATGGACGTCTACCTCATTTTTTTATGAGTATGAGGAGATGAAGTAAACTCAATATTCTTCGTGAAGTTTTAACGAGTCAGACAAAGAAAAACTCGATCCTCTCTGTGAATTTTAACGAGCCCAACAGAGAAAAACTCGGTGTCTTTTTCGGTTTTTAACAAGCTAGAAAAATATGGGAAAGAATGGCTCATAGTTATTCATCGTGGTAGTTTAGTGAGCCTGACGAAGGAAAATCGAGGTTTTTTCAGTTTACGAGCTAGCAAAAGTCCCTAAAAATAAGGCTCAATCTGGGTAAGCGTGGTCAAATCTGCATAGAAACACTCGCAATTCATCAGAGCATCGGTTACTTCGATAAAACAATAGTTGCATCAAACAATAATGGAAATTTACCAATTTCAAATGTCTAGCTGAGTGAGCCGTACCTCAAGAATGTCTATAAGAAGGAAAAATACCCTCATTTTCACTATTTGTGTTATGTGAAAAAGCTCTGGAGCGAAAAAAGAGGTGACACTTCTGTTGTTGATTGTGGACGATCCGGGCAATGGTTTTCGATTCCCCCTGTTCCAGGTAAGAGCTTAAACCTTTATCTAGCTTTCCATTGGAGTTTTCAATGTTTTTAATGGTTAAAAACTGAATTTTGGGCAAGCCCTAGACATTTTAGGCAGGTAACATGGGTGCCTAGTGGTAGGGTCACGTTAAACACACTGCCCGTTAAGGGACATTGCGTTAGCACGCTCTGCTTTGTAGAGAGCCCCACATTAGCTGACCTAAACAATTTTTAAGCTTGGTTTTCTCCAATTTGTAGTGATTTGGCCAACAACTAATCCATTGAAAACTTGATTTGTGCAGGTACAATGCTTTTACCATGAGTATCTAGAGCAAAAGAGAGCATGAGAGAGAGGAATGGGAAATGGTTACCAATATAGCATGTTTTTTGGTTATCCAAAGGTGCGGATTACTCAAATATGCCAGATTAGAGATGATGAAAGGGAAAGAGGACCTTTTGAGATGGAAAATCCAACGATGGGATGAGCAGCATCATTTATTTCACATCGGGGGCCATAAGCTCATGATAGAGAAGGAATATATCTACTTTCTAACATGCCTATCATGCAGAGGGCTGAGGCCCAATCTGACAGGATCGAGAGCTGATCCCAAAACCACCATGGGGTTGATCTAGGCTCACTGTACTAACAACACTACACCGGTGAGTAACTAGATTCCTATAGCACGGGTGGCCTCTAGACCGATAAGGTCATCGCTGTGGATGATCGTCTGCTTGGTAGGGGCCAAGAGTTAGCATGTGGCCACCAAGGCCTAGGTTCTACTAGCGTTGGATTTCCTACAACCATAAATATTTGCATTAGGGTAATTTTGAGGTCTAAAATGGGCCTCCTAAGGAAAAAAGGAAATAATAGCTAAACCAATAAAATAATATTTATGAATTTGAATTTTAATTTTTGTACCACAATCCATGTAACCATGGTTAAATTCAATTGAAAAAGTGTACCAAAATAAAAGTAATAAAAAAATTGTATTGACGTGACTATAATTAAGAATTGTAATATTCCACTTTTAGCATGTAGCTAAATGGAATATTAATTTTTGCTGTTTGCACTCAGGAGATGAATTAATGGGTAAGGAGGCCCATACATTTTAGAAATAGGAATAAAATCCATCTTAGTATGAAAGGAGATCATTAGTGGAGTTGGATTTCACACCCTCATGTGTGAAAGAGGACATTTGATTGAAGACAAGGTCAAGTTTGACCAAGTCAAACAATGCAGTGATAGGAGGTGGAGATCATCTTGTGGGATAGCATAGTGAAAGAGGAGGGATGTTTCCTTGATGGAGGAAACCCTAATGAGTGGGACCCATGGAGAGGGAGCTTTTATTTTTTTAAAAGGAGGGCAAGGTAGCCATTGTTGGACATGTCTACGATTATTGATTTCATTGTTTGTTTAGAATTTCTGCATTCTCTTGCTGTTTAGTAGCGTTGCAGTGCTGCTTAGCACAAGGAATTCCTGTTTAGGATTCCTTCTCCTTCTTGAGAGGCCTCTTGAGGGATTGCACTTCATTTCTCCACATCTAGGCTCATGGCCAAGCCACCTCCTTCAGCTACAACATTATTTCTGCTAAAGTATAACATTGTGTTGCAGGGTGTTGCAGTGGAGGTTTCACAACACCATTCCTTGGCTTGTTTTCCAGAGGAGGAAGCCTTCTTTCCTTTGGGATATTAGTAAGGAAGGATTCAGAGCAAATTTCAGATCTTGGCACTTGGCCAACACTTTCTATTCCACCTACAATGCAGTTTCCCTCAGTGACTGCGTTATTTTCAGTATGCATCTGCAGTGAGGGTTTGCAGTGTTGATCGGAGGGTAAGATCTTCAGTGATAGGATCATCCTTTCACTTGGAAGATCCATTGGAGGAGGTATATTCAGATTGTGCATCATCTTCAGCGATCTCCATCCATTTCCAGTTATTTAGTTGCAGCTGCTACTGCAACTCCGACATTTCTGTAGTTGTGCCATTTTGTGTATATTCTAGCTAATCCTTCTAAGGATTGTTGTATTATTGTTTCCAGGGGTTGAGATCTTGCTCCCCCATCTATTTTGAGCTATACATTTCTATATCCATGTATTGACATCCGTTTGCAACAGTTCTCCATAATAGACTGCACAGTCATAGCCTGGGTTTATACATATTTAGCAGTGTTCTTCATTTCCTTGTACATGTGTTGTTGAGGCTTGCATTGCCTCGCTTGAGTGATTATTTACTCAAGGATTTGTACTCTCTTTATTGCTATAACATCACTTTTTAGCTATTTACATATTCATGTATTCAGGCTCATAAAAATAACGCTTTTTCTCTCTTTCTTGTTCATACATTGCTAAAGTCCCTTCATTGGGCACTTTATCAAGACAACTAGGTGTGGGAGATCTGTTTAACCCACCTAGAGTAATTTGTTTGGAGCATCCTCTTGGATTTAGGTCTTAGATACATTTATCTAAGGGATCCAAGTCTTGGTTTCAAATCCTATAGCAGCCATTCCTAAAAAATGCGTTTTTAGGCATGCCTTGCTAAGTAGTCCCTGTTTGGGATATTACAGTGGTATCAAAATATCTTTCTTGGCTCAGCCTGTGAGTTTCAACCAGAGAAGATAGAAGAGGATAAAAATGATGAAGAAGATGAGATCACTCTCATCAGTTTTCAGAACTAAGAAGAGCCTCTCCAAAGAGGAGGAGAAAAAAGAAGAGGAAGGTCCATGCACTTCCTACTCACAAGAAGAAGAAGAAGATAAGCATGGGAGATACTTGGATCATCAGATCTTAAGTAAATACCTAGGTGAATACAAATCTCAATCTAGAGCTTTCAAGGAGACTCTATCTCTCCCACAGTTTATTCAGTGGAAGGAGGAGAGGAGGCCCTGTAGCAAAAGGGAAATCAAAGGCAATAGATTCCTATTGTCTACATTTGATGGGTCATCTACAACAAGAGCTTGGGTAAGAAAGATGGAGGCATTATTCCTACTACATCCAGTGGTATAGAGGGAAGAAGTGGAAGTTGCAGCACTAAACTTGGAGGGTAAAGCCAATGTTTGGTGGTTCAGCCACTTGAGCCATGAAAGGGTGAACACTTTTGCAAAGTTCACTCAAAGGTTGATTAGAACCTTTGATGGAGAAAGATCAAAGGAGGAAAAGCCCACACCACCATGGGAGGAGACTTGTACCAGCACTATCACAACCTTAGGAGAGCAGCCTTCTACATCTGCAGATGGGGCAACCATTACATTGGAGGAGAGAACTATTGCAACCATACAAAGAGCTCCCAAGTTCCACCAAGGTATGAATGAAATTCCACTTTCTATTTCAGCAAATATTTTAGAGGATTGTGGAAATTCATCTTTATATGACCAAGAATCAACACACATTGCTAGTCTAGAGCAACATGATTGCACTGCGCTATGCAAATGGTTCAAGGAGGAGGTGAACCATCATCGTCATACATCTTTGTTGAGTTTCACACAACCCTTGAGGTTGGAGTGTGAAATTTTGGAGGATGAAACAAACCATGATACTCCTATGAAAAAATATGAAACCATCCTTGAGTTGGAGTATGAGCTAGCCACTACATCATTGGAGAGATTAACAACGCTGTCAAACAATGGTGGAGAGGAGATGTTATCTTCATCATATTTGGATCCTTATTGATTCAACATAGTCATGTGTGAGAGATCTTCTCTAGGAGGTCTCCAAAGAGTTGCATTTCAAACTTTCATGAAATGCAAAGGGAGAGATTTGGTTTGGGAGAAGGGTAGACCTCATGAGAGGAGTACCAAGGGAAAGGAAAGGAGGAGACATCCACAAGTGATTGAGTGGATGTGGTTGAAGAGCAAGAGGCTGGTAAACCACTTGCAAATATATGACACTGGGTAGTAGGAGGCTTGGATGCACTGGCTCCTCTTGAAGGAGTTTGGCCATCACTTGGAATATCCTCTTCCTAAGGGGATAAGGATGGAGAAGAGGTGGCACGATGCTTGCATCATTGAGCAGCAAGGAGTATGGATGCATGGTGTTTATATAACATTCATATCATTCATTGTGTCTTCATCACATGAGTTGTATGATGGGAGCATAAGGAGGCATCAAGCACTTTGGTTGTGTTGATCAAGGTTTAACATAAGTCACTGGTGTGATTAAATGGTTGATAAGTCATATCGAATAGTGAAACATTTGAGGAGATGACCAAGTTAAAACAAGGCGAGAAAGGCCAAAGGTTTAATTACCAAAGGTGGAAATAATACTAAAAGGGAGGAGGTACGAAATTAAAAGAACATCGGAAATATAAAAGGTGCAAACGAGCTGTACGAGGAGCGAAAAGAAAAGGTGTTAAAAGAAACGCCGCTCCACAAATATGCGCAAAAGGGAATGCAACAAGGGCTACTTTCCAAGGGGGTCGAGTGGCGAGAGGGGGAAGGACCCCGTACCCCCGCGGAATGGACGTAACACGACGTGGTGGTGACCCAAGGCCAGGGTGACGTGGCAAGAGTGGTACCCGAAGCAAAGGAGATGACAGGGCAGCAGAAAAAAAGAAACAGGAGACGACGTAGCAGAGCTAACGTGCGGGACCCAAGGATCGTTATGCTATGTTTCGAATTTGTCTTATGGGAAATGTGTTCAAGAATCGTGAGTTTTATACGGTAAAAAGGTAAGGTAAAGTCCTTTAGGTCAGCTGGTACTGTGGCCCGTACCAGTATTAAACCCGGCACGTGGCGCCCACCTGCACTCTGACACACCCAATCCCTACACGCCGTGTGCCCCACTGTCAGTGTCCTTATGACACTTGCCTTCTTTCGTTTTACCCATCCATCTTTTTACCTCAAAACGCCCAATCCAGAGATAACAGTTCTCCCGTATTTTACTCCAGTAGAAAGTCGCAGGTCTCCAGCTACGGCATATACCAAGTAGGAAAGAGCGCCTGGTCTACCCAATCATTGTCAAAGTTCCCTGCGTCACTTTCTCGAGTAGATTTACCTCCCGTTCAGGTACTCCGTCATTCATACTCCCTCTGTTTTCCTTTCGCTTTTTCAAATTCTTGCATGTCAGCCATGGGAAGGGGAACGCCCAAGAAAAATGAACCAGAGACCCCTCAGGTTCGTGAATCTAGAAACCCACCTGGGTTCGACCCTCTCATCGACCTGCAAGCTGGTATCTATGACCCTAAATACCCATTTGACATCCGCAGCATTAAGCTCGAGCTTTTCAGACCTCATGTTATGAATAAAGACCGATACCGAGTAGTCGTGTCTGGCCTGTACCACCAAATTTCCCCTCAAGTTTACTTTGCGGTTGATTTTATCTCCTGGCTCAGAGATGTTTTCGACGAGCATCGGGGAACATTCACCTCTCCTCAGGGGAACAAAGTCTTTTCCCTTTCCCCCGATACTATCAAGCAAGCCCTCCGCTTTCCTACCAGCGCCACATATATCAGTTTCGGCGAAGCAGCTTTAGTTGCCCAGTTCACCAGACAGCCATGGGAGACCTAGAAAGCCTTCATCTCCTCTATAACCGACAATCAGGTTACTTCTCTTCCTGCCATAGAGCCTTTTCCATTAAGTTTGTTCGAAGAGGAAGTTTGGCCCATCCTCTCTCTCATTGCTGGCCTTTTAGGGGTAGGAAGTCCGGAAGAGATTTCCACGGTGTGCGTCCATTTCTTATGGCTCATGTCTCAAATGGGGGTAGTGTTAGATATTCCTGGTTTCTTTGCCACTGCCATTCGAACCCAGTTCGAGGAGCTTCCAGAAACCCGTCAGTTCCGTTTTTGTTCAATGGTTTTCTATCTCTTCTTGTACCAGCATGCCGATAAATTTGAGGGTTTGGGGTTAGACAAAGTATATCGTGAGAATTCCCAACCCCGACGAGTTTTCGACTGGAATTGCTCTGTACGCCAATTACCTAAGGGAGAGGGTTATTCCAGTTTTGTGAATAGTTTCATGTCTATTTCCTATACCATTATTCATGACTCGCCTTCACCTAGGGTCTTCCCAGAAATGAAAAGCTGGCTGCAAGCCGGAAAATCCCAGAGCACTGGGGATTGGTTTCTATTCGATGACTACACTGAAATTTGGGTCTATGGAGCCAAATTTTCCCCTTACCAGCTGCCAGTGTTTCCTGTTCGTCGAGTTTATGCGCTTGAATACATCCGGCAAACCCTCAAGGCCGATCAGCTCCATTTCGTCCCTGCCAAGAAGGGTTACATCCTGAGGCTCCCCATTGAAATCGGCCCTTTTGTGGTGAACTCGAGACATGCCTTCCAAATCGTTGAGAAAATGCTGCAAGGTCTGGACCTAAGGCTGGGAAAGAGTTGGGCTTATGACCCTCGAGAAATTATCTCGAACAGAAGAAAAAGGAACAAGTCCGCGCCTTATATGCATGAGCCGAGGCCATTCATGGATTGGAGGGCTAATCTCGAAATTTGGCCTTTGGTTTCGCAGATGGAAACAGATTCATCCGCTACAGGGGAGGAAGAGAACGTCAATAAAGACACAGGCGGAGAAGAAGCAGGTACCTCAGGAGCAACTCCCCCTCACAAAAAGCAAAAAACAGCCTCCAGTGAGGCAAAAGTTATAGGAGAGGAACAACTGCTTGAACCCTTCACAGTGTATGGTCAATTGGATAAAGGCGAGGCCGGGATAAAGGTTCTAAGGGAAAGTACCACTTCTTCTGACTTCACAGAGGTCACACAGGCCATCATAGAGCATACCTCACCAAGGGAAATTGAAAGGGATCAGGCAAATAGAGCAATCCAAGAAAAATATAAAGCTGAGCTGGGAGGGTACATTGAGAAATATCACACCAGGCTCTCTGCCTCCATGAACGCAGATACCGAAAACCTGGTATTATCTATGGCAGAAGCTATCTTGGATCCTAATTTAGGTGTCACCAGCTATCGGGTGCTTGAGTATGCGATCGACATGAAGAAAGTGCCAGCAAACGACATGTGCGACCTATTCCAGTCTGTATGTGATATGATGAAAGATGAACTGATGCGGGTCACCATCATGCTGAGGAAGTTGGAGCAGAAACATGAACAGGTGAGGGCCACCCTGAAAAGTGAACAGACTAGCTGCCGCGCCCGAGAAAATCAGGTGCGTTTCCTCCAAGACCAAATCAAGGGAAAGGATATCGGGGAAACAAACCCACAGGCGGCTTTGATTGAACAACTACAAAAGGAAGTCGCGTCAGCAAAGGGTCAGGCCCGCATACCAGCCTTCCACCATGTCCAGACGGCTGAACTGGTGCAAGTAGAGCAAGAGAAAGCAGAATTGTCCAGTAAGCTATCAAAGGAAAGAGAGGAGAAAGAAAAAATGGCTGAAACAATCACCATACTACAGACTAAGGCGACAGAGCTGCAAGCTAGATGGGACTCACACAGCTGCCAGCTGACCGTGGCTTCAAGTTGAACCAGCTCGTCGTCCGAGCAATTGGCCGTAGCCAGAGATGAAAATGAGGTAATGGAAAAGTAGGCGTCCACAGCAAGGCAAAAGATCACAAACTTAGAAAACTCTCTGGCCGAGAACACCAGAAGAATAGAAGAGTTGCATAGAGAAATAGAGCAGGAACGGAAGACGACGGCTGATCAGCAAAAAATTATCACCGACATCAAAAGCCGTGCAAAGGGAAATCTCACCCTCCTTGAGGCTAGGAGTATAATTTGGTCCGATATAATCTCAGTGGTGACCGAACAATGGGGCTTCTTAAGGATGATGGGAGAAAATAAGTCTGCTATACCCTATCTCAGTAGGAAACTGCAGGAGGCAGACCTCGATTTGTCCAACAGGGCCAAACATGCCAAAGAGTATATTTCATTCTTGAATGAACTGGGATCAGATGACATGGAGAAGCACGGTATTCCAAGCCGATTCACGGAAGCTATTGAATGCCGAAAAATCATCAACAAAGAGATGGCCCGAGTCACAACTTTGAGAGCTCTCCAACAGTTGGTCGCCAATGTGGAACGATTCGACGCAGTATGGGGTGACATCATGACAACTGGACTTCCTTCCTGTTGGGACCCGACCACTCCTTCCATGCTCTTGCCTTTGACACAATATACGGCATGCCTGCAAGAAGAAAAAGATCGAACCGACCTCCAGACAGGTAAAGCTACTCAACTCAAGGCCGACATGATTGTTTCATTCCTTCAAAAAGAGTTCACCCTCCTCCATTTGATAAAACACAAGCTTCCTACTGGGGTGGGTTTCCACGTCCTCACAGAAGCCTTCATTGAAGTGGAGGGGTTCTCAGCAATACCTGAACCAGCTGCAGATAGTCAGTAGAGGTGCACTCAATTTACGAGCTAGTATGCCAGTTCATCTGTGAACGTGCCGCCACCAGAATCAACAACTGCCTCAACTCTTCCGCACCTATGATATCTTGTCAACTCATGATTTGGCCTCAACGACCTATTTACTTTTTACTGAATTAGTTTCTTTTAAGTTTCGAGTGGGTTGTTTGCCCCACTCCAGCATTTTACTTTTCATCAAACTGCTGTTTAATTTTCTGTTTTTAAAAACGGCCAAGGGCCTGACTATCTATGATGAGAGGCCTGATTCCTCATCATGAATTTTGCTGTTTTGAGAATGACTTTTAACAAATTTTGGTTATGCGAAGAAGATATTTTTCCAAAAAATATCTTCTCGCTGAGATAGGAAGAGGCCTATATAAGTAAGATCCAATGAGAAAAAATGGTTCCAGATTTCCTGAAGAAACTCGTAGTGTAAAAGTTTTTGTATGCTTGTTGTGGAATTATCAATGCAAATACACAGAGCCCGTGGGGTTTCAACGAAGAGAAGTTCTAGTTATATATGAGGATTCTAGTCTTAATGCCATATAGTTCGTGACTCTTTCTTTGTGATACTGTATCATTGTTCTCTCCACTGTTTTCAATTTCCTTTTATCGTGTCTTGGAATGCGAGTGACTTGCCATCTCGGGTAGGAATTTATCGCTGTTTGATACTCATGCTTTACTGGTTTATGTTGCTTTAAATATGGCTCATACACAATATGTCGTTCTGCTTAACACTTCATTCATATCTCCTCTGTATTAAACATCGTGGAATGTTACTCTTACTGAACTGATTGATATGTATGGATTCTTAGTTCCTAAGCCCATATTATGTTGAAATATTTTTTCCGAGCACCATTTCATTGGTAGTACGTACTCCTCTTTCACTTTCTGCGTACCGAATAATTTTCTGTTCAAAATACCTATATGTCTTTGAGAAACTGGCCCTCTCTGACGAAAGCTGTCTCTAAGTTGTCTAAAGGATATATGTATTGAAGATTCCCTTCTTGTCTCTGTAGTGTCTTTATAGCTTGCTAAATCTGAAGGTAGTTTGGTCCCATCCATATGATGATGCTTTGCACAAGTTGAAAAGGTAGAGAGTCCTAAGCTGATAATGAGCCTGAAATGTACTTTATACTCTTTACTGTTTAAGATGTCCTAGGCACTGGTCTTTGGCAACTCAAGACTGTCTCTAGGAGCTACAACATCTTTTTGGCGCCGTTTCCGGGGAACGAAGTTAAAGAAATGAAAATCCCTGGGCCTCGACAAAATCCATCCACTCTTCACTTAGGTGAGCACGAAGAGCTGAGAGTTGTGCACCCCTCACCTTGGCGACTCCACAATCATTTTACAATTAAACCTGTTTGCAGTCCTGGCTCCCCGTAAGCCACACCTGAGGTCAGATACATCTCAGCCAAGGACGCCCTATGTGTCTGACCCAGAGAAAATCCTGCATAAAAGAAGTTGGAGGGAAAGACAAGCGGTTCATACCGATATTCCTGAATTTTCTCTAGAAGACGTTCCGTCCTCCTCCTCTCAAGTTGCTCGAATACAAGGCCCTGACTCCACCGTGAGAGAAACCGGTTACTACTCAGATAGTCCCCCTCGGGGAGGTTTCCAAATCAAAGACGAGGCCAAGTCAAGGGATACTTCACATTACTCTTTCCACCCTACCCTTGAAGTTGAAGAGGTTAAGGAGGTTACAGAAGTATCGGCCGTCCACAGCCCTTCATTCCCATTGTCTCCTCAAGCTACCGTCCAGTATATTCCTATTATTATTCATACTTCACTTCCACCTCCCCCTCCTCTCACAGCTCAGATCCTCACTTTACCTCTGCCTCCTCCAATGGCTAATGTCCCTGGTTTCCTGCAAAACAGATATGCTCCTCTGGAGCTACCTGCAGTACTAAATGACTTGCCACAAGACTATTTGAAGATTCTACCCAGATTCAATGGTGAGAATGAGATTGAAGCCCAGAAACATATCGAAGCCTTTTGCTCTTTCTTAGAGAATTTCAATGTGGAACATCTGGATGTGGTCCTAAGGATGTTTGTGCAATCTTTGGATGGGGAAGCTAGGAATTGGTTCAAAACACTTGGAGCTCGTTCTATCACCACATGGGAGAGAATGGAGGAGTCTTTTATCAACAAGTGGGGAGAGAAGAAAGATCACGGTAATATTCTTACCGAATTCAACACTCTTAAGAAAAAACATAATGAAGGGGTGTCAGAGTTTATTAAAAGATTCAACAAATTGTACCTGAGTCTCCCTATCGACATGAAGCCTCACCAAACTGCTGCCAAGGTCGTTTTTGTGGCAGCGTTTGATTCTGAATTCGGTTTCTTCTTGAGAGAAAGGAAGCTGACCACTCTGGATGATGCACAAACTGATGCATTGGAGATAGAAGCTAATTTTGCCTCTACTGGAAAATCCAAGGGGGAACACGAGCAGGAGACTAGAAGAAGGGGGAGAGAGGAAGTATCCACCTCAGGTCAAGACAGAGATTCAGCCAATGACAAGATCGAGGAGATGAACAAGATGATCAAGAATCTCTCAAGTAAGCTGGTCAAGCTTGAGATGGAGGCCAAGAATTCACCACTATAGAATTTCAATAATGCTCCAAACAGAGGGTACAACCCTCAAAACCGGAAGCCACCCTTGCAGATCTTGCAAAGGGAATGAAAGGAGCAGCCCGACCAGGTACCACACCCTCTGTACTTGGAAGGTCAAGTTGATGGTCCTACCGAGGATATCACATATGAGGAAGAGGAGGCCTATCTAGCTTATGCAAGCAGTGACGAAGTAGAGTGCCCCCTACATGCGATGGAAGCAGGGGAAGTGTCAGCACAAGAAAAAAATGACGAAAGCACCGAGGATCCGGAGATTGATGATTACTGCAAGCAGTTTGTCGACTTCATGCAGGCTCAGTTTAACAAGAAATATGATCTCAGGTCTTCTAGAAAGAGGACCCGCACTCAAGATGAAGAGGAGGACACACCCCAAAAGTCAACACCTGCTCAGGAGGAAACAACTCGGAAAGTCCCTGAGAGAGGTAAGAAACCTCTTGACCAACCTTTACATTCTGACATTCAAATTCCTTCATCTTCACAAGTGACTACATCTCCTAATGTTAAGCCATTCATAAAAGAAGTCAAACCTCTCCCCTAGAACAAAGACTCTAAGGAAAAAGAATCAAAAGAGGTGTCGATAGATAAGTCCCCCTCTGCTTTCAGTCTACAAAAAGAGCTTGAGAAAGTGAAAATCCCAGTTCCCCTGACCGAATTGTTAAAGCAACCTGCATACCAGTCCTAGGTCACGTCCTTCATGCTTCCCCCAGAAGTAATACATATCCCTGACAGTCTCAACTTACAAGAAGAAAGACCTATGGTAGTGTTTGGTCCACATGTTGAAGAATTAGACCCCTCCACACATCCCTTTTACGTGTCTTTGGTGATCCATGACCTATTGCTCCACAATTGTATGTTAGACTCTGGAGCCTCCCACAATCTAATGCCTTTGTCTGTCATGGAAAAATTAGGACTCCAGATCACTCGTCCATATCAGGATCTGTACTCATTTGACTCCAAAAGAGTTAAGTGCTTGGGCATGATTAAAGACCTGGTGGTCAACTTGGCCCAAATCCCAGCTAAAAGTGTAGTAATGGACATTGTGTTGGCTGACATTCCAGCCCATTTTGGTATGCTACTATCAAGGTCATGGGGAACAAAAATTGGTGGGTCAATCAAACTAGATCTAACATACGCCACCATCCCAATTTTTGGCGGGCAGGAGAGGAGATTATACAGGGAGACCAGATTTGTAAAAACGGTTACCAAAGCTGACAGTTCATAAAATTCACCGGTCTACAGTAAGGATAGAGATTTTTCGTGCTTGATGTTAGAAGAAGGTTACAGTTATGCTCAGGAACCTTCCTTATGCCAGATAAGGACTCAACAATCCTCAGAAGGTCTTGAAACAGGGGTATGGACTCTACATTTCGATGGGGCAAATTCGAAGGAAGGTAATGGTGCTGGAGTTTTACTGATTTCCCCTACAGGGAAATGGGTCCCGCTGTCCTTAAAATTAGAGTATGAAGCCACCAATAACGTGGCTGAGTATGAAGCACTTCTGCTGGGGCTACAGGCAGCCATGAATATGAATATACAAACCCTGAGGGTCTTGGGTGATTCAGAATTGGTGGTCCGACAGATCAGAAATCAGCGTCAAGCTAAGCATCCTCGTTTAAGAGCTTATAGGAATGAAGTATGGGACGTGGTGGAGAACTTTTTGTCAGCTTTTAATATTCAGTTCATGCCCTGGGAGCTAAACATGATGGCAGATTCACTTGTAGTAGCTGCCAGCACCTTCCGTCCACCCCAAAATTCCCTCCTGAGGTATGAGATAGAAGTAAGGTACCGACCTTCAATTCCAGACAATGTCAAACACTGGTAAGTGTTTGAGGACGACGAACAAGTGAAAAGGTTTCTAGAGATAGTTGGGGAGTTCTCTAATATGGAAATTGACTGTTGTGAGGAAGAGGATGTTGAGAACCAATCAGAAAACAAGTGGGAAGAAAAAATGGTCGGGAGTAAAGTGTTACAGCTGAAGGGAAATGTCATCCCTAGAGGCCTGGTGCCCCTAGAAAGGCTGTTTGACAAAAATGATGTCCCCAGGCAGCCCAGCAAAACGATAGACGAAAACTAGGTAGAGGACCTAAATCTGGGTACTGAGGCTGAACCCAAAATTGTGAAATTATCTAGAAAGGTCCCGGAGGGCTATAAGGAGAAGTACCTACAATTATTTCAGTCTTACAGGGATGTATTTGTGTGGTCCTATCAAGACCTGAAGACGTTTGATATCAGCATTTTGCAGCATGAAATTCCCCTGAAGGCAGATGCAAGGCCTCACAAGCAGAAGCTCAGACAAATAAACCCTCTGCTACTCCCCTCCATCGAGAAAGAAATCAAGAAGCTGTTAAAGGATAAAATAATTCTGCCATTGAAGTACTTTGAATGGGTGGAAAATCTAGTCCCTGTCCGAAAGAAAAATGGAGAAATAAGGTTGTGCGTTGATTTTAGAAATTTGAATAGAGCCTCCCTGAAAGAAAATTACCCATTACCGAAGATGGACCACATTCTTCAGAAAGTGGTGGGGGCCTCTAGGATGTCTATGATGGATGGTTTTTCGGGTTATAACTAGGTGGCTGTACTCCCAGAGGACCAGAAGAAGACCGCTTTCACCATGCCCTGGGGTACATTCATGTACGCTAGGATGCCTTTTGGGCTGATTAACGCAGGAACCACATTTCAGAGGGATATGGACATAGCTTTTGTTGGGGAACAAGATAAATTTCTGGTGGTGTATCTGGATGATATTACAGTGTTTTCGAAAGATGACGCCGAGCATATTCAACATTTACAGAGAACTTTTGAAAAATGCAGGAGGTATGGTCTTTCTCTAAATCCTCAGAAATCTTTGTTTGCATTAGAAGAGGGTAAGCTCCTGGGGCACATTGTAACTAAGGATGGGGTCAAGATTGATCCTAAAAGAGTGGAGGTTATAAATGGTATCTCCCTTCCTAGGAATAAGAAATAAGTCCAGGTGTTCTTAGGGCGTATCAATTTTCTGAGAAGATTTATCCCTAGCTATGTTGAAATAGTTAGGCAGATAACAGATATGTTAAAAAAGAATAATGAGGTGAAATGGTCACCAGAATCAAGACAGGCCTTTTCCAGAATAAAGAATGCATTTGCTGAAGCTCTTGTGCTGGCAAGGCCAGATTACACTAAACCATTTATGATTTTCTCTTTCGCATCACCTCATACGGTAGCTGGAGTTCTCCTACAGAAAAACGAGGATGGGTATGAACAACCCATTGCTTTCTTTAGTCAGGTGCTTCACGACGCAGAATTGAAATACAATATATTGGAGAAGCAGGCCTATGCCCTGGTAAAGTCCCTCAAGGCATTTCGCATGTATATTACGCAGTCTCATATTACTGCATTTGTACCCACTACAGTGGTTAAAGATATCCTCGTTCAGGGCGACAGTGAAGGAAAAAGGGGTAGGTGGATTGCAAAGATACAGGAATATGATCTGGACATCAGACCCACTAAGTTGATTAAAGGGCAGGGGCTAGCAAGAATTTTATCAGAGTCAAATCATCAAGCTTTGGGCATCAATTTATCTATGATTGCAAATGAAGATTCTGAGAAACAGACAGGGCAACAAGAAGTGGAGATGGCCACTCAGAAAATAAGGATGAAGTATATTACTAGTCCTTGGTACAAAGAAATAGTTGAGTATCTCCTAACACTCAGCTGTCCACCCAGCTGTGATAAATCAAAATACAGAGCATTGAGGCTAAAATCACAAAATTATGTGGTTGCCAATTGTCAGCTATATTGGAAAGATCTTTCAGGCATACTGTTATTATGCCTCACAGAAGACGAAGTGGAGAACATAATGATCGAATTTCATGAGGGAATCTGTGGAGGACATTACAGCTGGAGGAGCACAGCTCAGAAAATTCTGAAGGTTGGTTTCTACTGTCCTAAATTGTTTGGAGACGTCTTTGCTTGGGTTAGAGCATGTGACAAATGTCAGAAATTTGCTGAAAAACAAAAGTTAGCAGCTCTGCCCCTGATCCCTGTGCATGTCGATGAACCTTTCAAACAGTGGGGAATTGATTTCATAGGCGAGATTCACCCGCCCTCAAGTGGACAACACAAATGGATCCTAACTGCCATGGATTATTTCACGAAATGGATGGAAGCCATACCTACACGAAATGCTACAAACACAATGATAATTAAATTCATGGAAGAGAACATTATATCCAGGTTTGGATGCCCTGCTAGAATAGTGACTGACAATGCCCAAGCCTTCAAATCTACAAAATTTGTGAATTTCTGTCAACAATATAATATCTCTCTAGGTCACTCTACAGCTTACTACCCACAGGGAAATGGTTTGGCATAATCATCAAATAAAACGCTGGTGAGAGCTCTAAAGAAGACAATAAACGAAAACCAGAGGAACTGGGATTCCCAACTGAAGTTCGCTATGTGGGAAAACAAAATTACTAGTAAAAGAGCAACTGGGAAATCTCCCTATGAGTTAGTATATGGACAAGCAACTGTCTTCCCTATACAATTAGCTTTACCCGTGGCTCGTTTCATGCAAGAGGCTCAGGAGGAACCGGATGGCATGACTAGAAAAATTAACCAGCTGGTGGAACTCGAAGAAACGCGTGGTCAGGTGAATCAGAGACTTGTGGAGTACCAGGAGAAAATGAAGGAGCTGTTTGATCAGCACGCCAAAGACATAAAGCTACAGGTGGGAGATCTAGTGCTCATGTGGGATGTGCGAAGGGCCGATAAAGGTAAGCACGGTAAATTCGACCCCCTTTGGTTCGGTCCCTTCAAGATTGCAGAACAAGGAGGAAATAATACCTTTAAGCTGGAGAATTTGTAGGGAGATATGCTCGATGCCCCTGTAAATGGACAGTTCCTCAAACCATACTTTCAGTGCTAAAGCAGGCTGAGAAAGCCTGATTGTATTATATTGTACATTAGCTGCTGTTTTTTTTGTTTTTGAATTGAATAATGCATGGGTCGTGAAGATTTATGAAGAAGGAAGTCGAAAGTGCAAGAGAAGTGGCGTTCACAGAAGACAAACAGGTGGTCTGCGTAGTTCTCGACACGTTCAAGGATGAATGTGCTGTCCCCAGTTGGAGCCAATGTTGATCAAGGTTTAACATAAGTCACTGGTGTGATTAAATGGTTGATAAGTCATATCGAATAGTGAAACATTTGAGGAGATGACCAAGTTAAAACAAGGCCAGAAAGGCCAAAGGTTTAATTACCAAAGGTGGAAATAATAATAAAAGGGCGGAGGTACGAAATTAAAAGAACATCGGAAATATAAAAGGTGCAAACGAGTTGTACTAGGAGCGCAAAGCAAAGGTGTTAAAAGAAACACCGCTCCACAAATATGCGCACAAGGGAATGCAACAAGGGCTACTTTCCGAGGGGGTCGAGTGGCGAGAGGGGGAAGGACCCCATACCCCCACGAAACAGACGTAACACGATGTGGTGGTGACCCAAGGCCAGGGTGATGTGGCAAGAGCGGGACCCGAAGCAAAGGAGATGACGGGGCAGCAGAAAAATAGAAACAGGAGACGACGTAGCAGAGCTAACGTGCGGGACCCAAGGATCGTTATGCTATGTTTCGAATTTGTCTTATGGGAAATGTGTTCAAGAATCGTGAGTTTTATACGGTAAAAAGGTAAGGTAAAGTCCTTTAGGTCAGCTGGTACTGAGGCCCGTACCAGTATTAAACCCGGCACGCGGCGCCCACCTGCACTCTGACACACCCAATCCCTACACGCCGCGTGCCCCACTGTCAGTGT
This sequence comes from Pinus albicaulis, assembly GCA_034641835.2. Classification (NCBI taxonomy): domain Eukaryota; kingdom Viridiplantae; phylum Streptophyta; class Pinopsida; order Pinales; family Pinaceae; genus Pinus; species Pinus albicaulis. The sequence goes on from CM076571.1 coordinate 506,089,905, forward strand.
CCTTATGAAACTTGCCTTCTTTCGTTTTACCCATCCGTCTTTTTACCTCAAAACGCCCAGTCCAGAGATAATAGTTCTCCCGTATTTTACTCCAGTAGAAAGTCGCAGGTCTCCAGCTACGACATATACCAAGTAGGAAAGAGCGCCTGGTCTACCCAATCATTGTCAAAGTTCCCTGCGTCACTTTCCCGAGCAGATTTACCTCCCGTTCAAGTACTCCGTCATTCATACTCCCTCTGTTTTCCTTTCGCTTTTTCAAATTCTTGCATGTCAGCCATGGGAAGGGGAACGCCCAAGAAAAATGAACCAGAGACCCCTAAGGTCCGTGAATCTAGAAACCCACCTGGGTTCGACCCTCTCATTGACCTACAAGCTGGTATCTGTGACCCTAAATACCCATTTGACATCTGCAGCATTAAGCCCGAGCTTTTCAGACGTCATGTTATGAACAAAGACTGATATCAGGTAGTCGTGTCTGGCCTGTACCACCAAATTGCCTCTCAAGTTTACTCTGCGGTTGATTTTATCTCCTGGCTCAGAGATGTTTTCGACGAGCATCGGGGCACATTCACCTCTCCTCAGGGGAACAAAGTCTTTTCCCTTTCCCCCGATACTATCAAGCAAGCCCTCCGCTTTCCTACCAGCGCCACATATATCAGTTTCGGCGAAGTAGCTTTAGCCGCCTAGTTCACCAGACAGCCATGGGAGACGGAAAGCAGCCTTCACATCCTCTTATGGCAGAGTAATCGGGGTTGCTCTTACTGCCATAGAGCCTTTTCCATTAAGTTTGTTGAAGAGGAAGTTCGTACATCCTCTCTCTCATTCTTGGCCTTTTAGGGGTGGGAAGTCCGGAAGAAGATTTCCACGGTGTGCGTCCATTTCTTATGGCTCATGTCTCAAAAGGGGAGTAGTGTTAGATATTCTGGTTTCAACACCCCTTTGCCATTTCGGACCAGTTCCGAGGAGCTTGAGAAACCGTCGGTTGGTTTTTATTTCAGCTGGTTTCCTCTCTTCTTACTCGGCTTGTGCGTCGATTTGAGGGTTTGGGGTTAGACAAAGTATATCGTGAGAATTCCCAACCCCGACGAGTTTTCGACTGGAATTTCTCTATATGCCAATTACCTAAGGGAGAGGGTTATTCCAGTTTTGTGAATAGTTTCATGTCTATTACCTATACCATTATTCATGACTCGCCTTCACCTAGGGTATTCCCAGAAATGAAAAGCTGGCTGCAAGCCAGAAAATCCTAGAGCACTTGGGATTGGTTTCTATTCGATGACTACACTGAAATTCGGGTCTATGGAGTCGAAGTTTCCCCTTACCGGCTGCCAGTGTTTCTTGTTCATCGAGTTTATGCGCTCGAATACATCCGGCAGGCCCTCAAGGCCGATCAGCTCCATTTCGTCCCTGCCAAGAAGGGTTACATCTTGAGGCTCCCCATTGAAATCGGCCATTTTGTGGTGAACTCGAGACATGCCTTCCCAATCGTTGAGAAAATGCTGCAAGGTCTGGACCTAAGGCTGGGAAAGAGTTGGGCTTATGACCCTCGAGAAATTATCTCGAACAAAAGAAAAAGGAACAAGTCCACGCCTTATATGCATGAGCCGAGGCCATTCATGGAATGGAGGGCTAATCTCGAAATTTGGCCTTTGGTTTCGCAGATGGAAACGGATTCATCTGCTACAGGGGAGGAAGAGAACGTCAATAAAGACACAGGCGGAGAAGAAGCAGGTACCTCAGGAGCAGCTCCCCCTCACAAAAAGAAAAAAACAACCTCCAGTGAGGCAAAAGTTATAGGAGAGGAACAACTGCTTGAACCCTTCATAGTGTATGGTCAATTGGATAAAGGCGAGGCCGGGATAAAGGTTCTAAGGGAAAGTACCACTTCTTCTGACTTCACAGAGGTCACACAGGCCATCATAGAGCATACCTCACCAAGGGCAATTGAAAGGGATCAGGCAAATAGAGCAATCCAAGAAAAATATAAAGCTGAGCTGGGAGGGTACGTTGAGAAATATCACACCAGGCTCTCTGCCTCCATGAACGCAGATACCAAAAACCTGGTATTATCTATGGCAGAAGTATCTTGGATCCTAATTCAGGTGTCACCAGCTATCGGGTGCTCGAGTATGCGATCGACATGAAGAAAGTGCCAGCAAACGACATGTGCGACCTATTCCAGACTGTATGTGATATGATGAAAGATGAACTGATGCGGGTCACCATCGCGCTGAGGAAGTTGGAGCAGAAACATGAACATGTGAGGGCCACCCTGAAAAGTGAACAAACTAGCTGCCGCGCCCGAGCAAATCAGGTGCGTTTCCTCCAAGACCAAATCAAGGGAAAGGATACCGGGGAAACAAACCCACATGCGGCTTTGATTGAACAGCTGCAAAAGGAAGTCGCATCAGCAAAGGGTCAGGCCCGCATACCAGCCTCCCACCATGTCTAGATGGTTGAACTGGTGCAAGTAGAGCAAGAGAAAGCAGAATTGTCCAGTAAGCTATCAAAGGAAAGAGAGGAGAAAGAAAAAATGGCTGAAACAATCACCATACTACAGACTAAGGTGACAGAGCTGCAAGCTAGATGGGACTCACATAGCTGGCAGCCGACCGCGGCTTCAAGTGGAACCAGCTCGCTGTCCGAGCAATTGGCCGTAGCCAGAGCTGAAAATGAGGTATTGGAAAAGCAGGCGTCCACAACAAGGCAAAAGATCACAAACTTAGAAAACTCTTTGGCTGAGAACACCAGAAGAATAGAAGAGTTGCATAGAGAAATAGAGCAGGAAAGGAAGACGACGACTGATCAGCAAAAAATTATTGCCGACATCAAAAGCCGTGCAAAGGGAAATCTCACCCTTTTTGAGGCTAGGAGTGTAATTTGGTCTGATATAATCTCAGCGGTGATCGAACAATGGGGCTTCTTAAGGACGATGGGAGAGAATAACTCTGCTATACCCTATCTCAGTAGGAAACTGCAGGAGGCAGACCTCGATTTGTCCAACAGGGCCCAACATGCCAAAGAGTATATTTCATTCCTGAATGAACTGGGATCAGATGACATGGAGAAGCACGGTATTCCAAGCCGATTCACGGAAGCTATTGAATGCCGAAAAATCATCAACAAAGAGATGGCCCAAGTCACAGCTTCGAGAGCTCTCCAACAGTTGGTCGCCAATGTGGAACGATTCGACGCAGTATGGGGTGAGATCATGACAGCTGGACTTCCTTCCTGTTGGGACCCAACCACTCCTTCCGTGCTCTTGTCTTTGAAACAATATACGACACGCCTGCAAGAAGAAAAAGATCGAACCGACCTCCAGACAGGTAAAGCTACTCAACTCAAGGCCGACATGATTGTTTCATTCCTTCAAAAAGAGTTCACCCTCCTCCATTTGATAAAACACAAGCTTCCTACTGGGGCAGGTTTCCACGTCCTCACAGAAGCCTTCATTGAAGTGGAGGGGTTCTCAGCAATGCCCGAACCAGCTGCAGACAGTCAACAGAGGTGCACTCAATTTACGAGCCAGTATGCCAGTTCATCTGCGAACGTGCCGCCACTAGAATCAGCAACTGCCTCAACTCTTCCGCACCTATGATATCTTGTCAACTCATGATTTGGCCTCAATGGCCTATTTAATTTTTACTGAATTAGTTTCTTTTAAGTTTTGAGTGGGTTGTTTTCCCCACTCCAGCATTTTAATTTTCATCAAACTGCTATTTAATTTTCTGTTTTTAAAAATGGCCAAGGGCCTGACTATCTATGATGAGAGGCCTGATTCCTCATCATGAATTTCGATGTTTTGAGAATGAATTTTAACAAATTTTGGTTATGCGAAGAAGATATTTGTCCAAAAAATATCTTCTCGCTGAGATAGGAAGAGGCCTATATAAGTAAGATCCAATGAGAAAAAAGGGTTCCAGATTTCCTGAAGAAACTCGCAGTGTAAAAGTTTTTGTATGCTTGTTGTGGAATTATCAATGCAAATACACAGAGCCCGTGGGGTTTCAGCGAAGAGAAGTTCTAGTTATATATGAGGATTCCAGTCTTAATGCCATATAGTTCGTGACTCCTTCTTTGTGATACTGTATCATTGTTCTCTCCACTGTTTTCAATTTCCTTTTATCGTGTCTTGGAATGCGAGTGACTTGCCAGCTCGAGTAGGAATTTATTGTTGTTTGATACTCATGCTTTACTGGTTTATGTTGCTTTAAATATGGCTCATACATGATATGTCGTTCCGCTTAACACTTCATTCATATCTCCTCTGTATTAAACATCGTGGAATGTCACTCTTACTGAACTGATTGATATGTATGGATTCTTAGTTCCTAAGCCCATATTATGTTGAAATATGTTTTCCGAGCACCATTTCATTGGTAGTTAGTACTCCTCTTTCACTTTCTGCGTACTGAATAATTTTCTGTTCAAAATACCTATATGTCTTTGAGAAACTGGCCCTCTCTGACGAAATCTGTCTCTAAGTTGTCTAAAGTATATATGTATTGAAGATTCCCTTCTTGTCTCTGTAGTGTCTTTATAGCTTGCTAAATCTGAAGGTAGTTTGGTTCCATCCATATGATGATGCTTTGCACAAGTTGAAAAGGTAGAGAGTCCTAAGCTGATAATGAGCCTGAAATGTACTTTATACTCTTTACTGTTTAAGATGTCCTAGGCACTGGTCTTTGGCAACTCAAGGCTGTCTCTAGGAGCTACAACAGGTTGCTTGAGTTGTACTTGAAAGAGCAAGGGCAATTTTGCTCTCACATGTTGTGTGATGTTGCAGGAGTAGAAGAGGGCACTCTCATGGTTCAAAGGGGCTACTCCTTGGCCTTGGATGCTTAGGAAGCACTTCCATCTTGGAAGGTATTCCATATTTGCAGCAGAATTACTAGAGGAGTCTTTGACAAGGATCATGTCAAAGAACAGAGCTTTGTATTGACAGGAACCTATTTGCATGAGCTCACAATGCTGTCACTTTAGAGCAGGGACTTATGGACGAAGTGTCCCCAGGATCACTTCACATTGGATGCACTTGGTGAATAAGGAGGAGGTGAAAATGATGGGGTAGTGGATGGAGACATCTATTACTATGACATATTCTTCTTGACTTAGGCTTCAAAGCATGAGAAGGAGGATCTTCTTGCAGCACATGGTTCATTCCTCTTCATAGCATGCCAAAACACTATGTAGGACTCACTCATGGATCCATGTATCATATTACTTTCGGCATATGGTAAGAAATCTATTTTTACATTTATTGATTTTCATACTCTTACCATTACTATGCAGTGCATTGCTCCACAAGAGGGCAAGCTTTTCACATTGCTCCATGATCAATGGTTGGCCAAAATATATGATGGAGGCAGCCATCTTTTATGTGGCCTTGGGAAAATGTTGTCTCATTACATTTATGTTCAGTTGTTATATCCAATTATTTGCCATATGATGACATACATGATTAACTATGTATCAAGGAACATTTTGCCTTGTAATTTCCTAAAGCAGCAGTTTGTAAAACTGCGCTGTACATACTTAGGAGACTGTTAGTATCTTCAAGCACCACATGAAGCCATAAGTACCTCCTTCATTCTTGTAATGATCATGACTTAATTTGCTGATATTGTTTCTATTCTTGTTGAGAGAATGATTGGGGAATTGACTCATGAGTTGGATGTGTCCTTGAGGGGAGAGAATTCCCACATTTTCTGCATTACATGTTCTAATGGGAACATGGGAGGAGATATGGCCACCACAACCACATATTTGTTTTCTTTTGGGGTGGGCCATGAGTTTGATAGCCATCCATTGTATAACCATGGGCAAGTGTTTGATCATGTATTGTTGACACATTCAGCCATTTACTATTCATTAGTAGATGTGATGGTTTTTGTATATTACTTGCCATGCTATTTTCTGAATTTGTAGTGGATGAGACTACGCCGTGTCCTCTTGAGACATTGTTTATATCATGCATCATCATGTAAAACCTTTAGCAAACTTCTCATTTGGATACTCTATGATGACCATGTCCTATTCATCATGGATGAAATGTTTTGGGCCAGCTTGTTCTTCAATGTTGGAGGGGAGATCCTTGGAGGATCGTTCTTCATTTTTCCACTTAAGGGCAATACCATTGCAGCCAAATATCATCACACACTCTACACTTATCACAAGTGGAGAGGAGGACAGTGTGGGGTAGGCTATGATGTTTACCATATTCATATTTTCATCGCACCTTCATTTCCAGAGCTCAAGGTGGAAGGAGATTTCCATGAGTTGCCATGTTGGGAGGTGACTCAATTTGTATGGATGATTGCTTGGGGATGGGAGATTCATAAGGGGATGGTAAATCCCAATTTATTTCAGGTCTCATGCCTCAAGAAGGCCCATAGACAACCCATTGTTGCCTCCATAGATGTTTATTTCTTACATGATAGCTATTTGGGATTCTCACCAAAAGCTAGTTTGCATATGTTGGAGGGACAACTTGGAGATATATTGATGAGACAACATCTTGATCCTTGGAGGATTTTCTCTTATGAGGATGATATAGGGGGAGAAGAGGAGACTTCTCAGTCATATCCTTGTAGTTTCTTGAGGACAAGCAACATTTGGGAGGGGAGGATTGTAATATTCCACTTTTAGCATGCAGCTAAATGGAATATTAATTTTTGATGTTTGTACTCAGGAGATGAATAAATGGGTAAGGAGGCCCATACATTTCAGAAATAGGAATAAAATCCCTCTTATTATGAAAGGGTATCATCAGTGGAGTTGAATTTCACACCCTCATGTGTGAAAGAGGACATTTGCATGAAGACAAGGTCAAGTTTGACCAAGTCAAACAACACAGTGATAGGAGGTGGAGATCATCTTGTGGGACAACGCAGTGAAAGAGGAGGGAAGGTTCCTTGATGGAGGAAACCATAATGAGTGGGACCCATGGAGAGGGAGCTTGTATTTGTTTAAAAGGAGGGCAAGACAACCATTGTTGGACATGTCTATGATTATTGATTTCATTGTTTGTTTAGACTTTGTGCATTCCCCTGCTGTTTAGTAGAGTTGCAGTGCTGATTAGCACAAGGAATTACTATTTAGGATTACTTCTCATTATTGAGAGGCCTCTTGAGGGATTGCACTTCATTTCTCCACATCTAGGCTCAAGGCCAAGCCACCTCCTTTAGCTACAACGTTATTTCTGCTGAAGTATAACGTTGTGTTATAGGGTGTTGCAGTGGAGGTTCCACAACACCATTCCTTGGCTTGTTTTTTAGAGGAGGAAGCCTTCTTTCATTTGGGAGATCAGTAAGGATGGATTCAGAGCAGATTTCAGATCTTGGCACTTGGCCAACACTTTCTATTCCACCTACAACGCAGTTTCCCTTAGTGACTGCGTTATTTTCAGTATGCATCTACAGTGAGGGTTTGCAGTGTTGATCGGAGGGTAAGATCTTTGGTGATAGGATCAACCTTTCACTTGGAAGATCCATTGGAGGAGGTATATTCAGATTGTGCATCATCTTCAGCCATTTCCATCCAGTTCCAGTTATTTAGTTGCAGCTGCTACTGCAAGTCCAACATTTCTATAGTTGTGCCATTTTGTGTATATTCTAGCCAATCTTTCTAAGGATTGTTGTATTATTGTTTCTAGGGGTTGAGATCTTGCTCCCCCATCTATTTTGAGCTATACATTTCTATATCCATGTATTGAAATCCGTTTGCAGCAGTTCTCCATAATAGACTGCGCAGTCATAGCCTGGGTTTACACATATTTAGTAGTGTTCTTCATTTCCTTGTACATGTGTTGTTGAGGCTTGCATTGCCTCGCTTGAGTGATTATTTCCTCAAGGATTTGTACTCTCTTTACTGCTATAACATCACTTGTTGGCTATTTACATCTTCATGTATTCAGGTTCATAAAAATAACGTTGTTGCTCTCTTTCTTGTTCATACATTGCTGAAGTCCCTTCATTGGGCACTTTACCAAGACAACTAGGTGTGGGAGATCTGTTTAACCCACCTAGAGTAATTTGTTTGGAGCCTCCTCTTGGATTTAGGTCTTAGATACATTGATCTAAGGGATCCAGGTCTTGGTTTCAAATCCTGTAGCATCCATTCCTAAAAAATGTGTTTTTCAGGCATGCCTTGCTGAGTAGTCCCTGTTTGGGATATTACAAGAATCAAATTTTCAAGAAAATGTCATTATCGTTAAACAAGTAATGCATTTGTCCTTTGTCCTTAAAAAACTTAAAATAAATTAAAAATTAAAAATTCATAAATTATTAATTATATAATATACTATTAATTAAAATTTATATTATTTAATTATATGATAACTTGTAATTGATATACTATATAAAAATCAAATAATATAATATAATAAATATAATATATTATTTTATGTATTTTTTTATATTACATATTGAATTGACTTGATTTATAACATCTATATATATATATTCTATAACATTTAGGTTATTTTTCATAATATTATGAATAATAATATAAAATATAAATAAATCATAATGAAATTAATTGAGTTTTATTTAAAAAGAAAAGAAAAAAGAAGCATTGAAATAGATTTAATTTATATTTATAAGTATAATATAAGATTTATATATATTGAATTTTTAGATTTTTTTTGCCCTAAACTATGTTGAACATAATATACCTTTTTTTAACATACAAAACTAATGTCCATTTTTTCATTATACAAAACTAATATACATTTTTTCTTTAATTTTAATATGTTTGTATTGTTATTAATATTATAATAATAGTATTCATAGATTTGATTTATCCTAAAATTACAAGGTTAAATTTTTATTTAATTTGATTTCATATATATATATATATTTATAATTAATTTGAAATCATAATACTAAATAAAATGAGATGAATATATAATTTAAAAATAAATATATGAAAATATACAAATATATTATTTATTGAAAAATGTGTAAAGACATGAAGATTATGTAAGGATATGCATTGTTTCTTTTAAAAAACATGAAATGACAATAATAATAGTTTATTCAAAAAGTGGGAAATGAAATTTATTATTAGTACTTTATTTTATTACTTTAAAAGTACTTAGAGCACTACCATGGTTAACCATGAGTTTTTATCCATCATTGAGAATGTGACAAGTAAGTACCTTTAAATCAAGAAATGCCACCTCAACCATTACGGATGATGTCATCCCTTAAAATGTGATTGGTTCTCATAAAGTGAATTTTAATTGTACATTTTCCTTAGGAGGCCCATTTTAGACCTCAAAATTCCCCTAATGGATTGGTGCGAAGGCGTTGTCCACCGAGCTCGAGAAGAGTTGAAAACCTGCAAGACCCGGTCCCAAAGAGTGTTTGGGTATGACACGCTGATTGTCTTGTTCATACTAGAGAGAGTACCCGTTATGAGGCCTCAGATGATTATGGATGTTGCGGGACCACGAGAGCCTAAACAGGGTCGTTGGTCCACCTTGATGCTGCGAAAGAGGGTCCACTCTGCTATTTCTTCGATGATGCATTCTTTGAGTGGATTAACGATCAGATCCTGATGATCGAGGATTATCTCTATGCAAGGATGAACTTCACGGGAGATCCAAAGTTGAGATTTCCACCTGGCACTCAGTGGGGGCCAATAGGTAAGAAGAGAAATCAACTTCTTTAAGTATTTTTTGGCTTTTGAATATTTATGAATTTTTTTTGTTTAATGGGTGAAAAAGAGCTTTGACATGAAGCGCATTGCTTGAGACAGATGTGGCACCCATCCGACCTGCTGGAGCCCCTCGCTATGCACGGCGAGGAATGTAGCACTTACTGCTGGATCCTCTCACTATGCACGACGAGGAATGTAGCTTCCTGGGGCTGGCACAGCAGCAGAGGCCGCGACAGTCGTCGAAGAGGGAGATGATACACACAGTTTGCACAAGGTTGCTAGGAATCTCGAAGGATTGAGCATGGGTGTGCCGCCTCTTCCCATGAGGGAGATCCCAATTCATATGCAAGGACACATAGTGGGTATTCCAGAGAGATTCTTGGTGCCTCTGAGGAGTTTACCCAGAGCAGTTTTCTTCTATCATGAGCAGTAGGCTCAACAAAAGTAGATATAGATGTATAGATTTCAGAGCAAGGTTTAGCAGAGCCAATTTTGTATAAAACACCCAAGTTTGAAGAGTTTTTTGATGCAACCGATTGGAAACGACATATATATACTAATAAATATTTTGGTGATTTTGATCTTGTATTTTTTTTAATTTTTATGTAATTTCTATGATGAAAAATGTACACTCATGCATGATTCTTTTTATAGTAAATGCGACAAATGAAAATACAATACATAATTTGCTAACGAATCAGCTAATGCATTAGATTCTATAAGAATGTGTTCAAAAGTAATGAATTGAAATTGGTGTTCCAGAAGTCGTACCCTCAAGTAATAATGTAATAAGACAGGATGTCAAATGCGATAAAATTTGTTCAAATGCATAACGAATAGCTGGAAATCTAACACGACCACAAGATTGGAGATGTCGCGAGATGCAGCTTCAGTGAGGGGTTGGATAACCAACATGTACTCAGCAATATTGTTGGTGGCATCGCCAAGAAATATTCCCCCATAACCAAGTAGTTCCGACTCAGGTGTATAGAGAACCCAAGCAGTTGGTGCGATGTGCCACGGTGACAACTGGCACCATCCGCATATCCAACATATGGAAAGGATGACAAAGATGTCTGTGTAAAAGAAGAGAGCCTATATGAGAAAAAATACTCAAAAACCAAAAATATTCTAGACACACCAAAAAAAGACAAAACCTATATACATAAAATTACAAAGCAGATGCCTAGTGGGACACTAGGTGAAATAATTCTTCAGATAGAGTCCGTTGCGGGGCTCGGTGAGCGGGATTCCATTATAGTCCCAAAGTTCATAGGACCCTTTATAAAGGACCTTCGTGATGACATATAGACCGAGCCATAATGGTTGAAATTTTCTTGCCCCCAAGAGGTTGTGTCTCTGATCGTAGAGTAGAATGAGACCGCCTTCTTGGAAAGAATGAGGCTTGACATATTTTTCGTATTGAGATTTAACTCAATGCTTGTGGGCTTCGAGTGCCAGTGTGGCATCTCGAAAAGTTTTGACCAACTGATTGAGTGAGAACAAGCGCTCTTCTTTGGTAGTAGTGCCGGGTAGGAGTTCAACAACCAGTTTAAGTGATGGAATTTCACACTCGATTGGAAGAAATGCTTCCAGACCGTATGCTAACTGGAATGGCGTGAAGCCTGTAGCAGTATTCAATAATGTATGGTATGCCCATAACACAGAGTATAGCTTTCGATGCCATGTGTTTTTATGATTGCCGACTAACCGATGAATTATAGTCTCGAGGATGCCATTTACGACTTCGACTTGACCGTTATCTTGCGGATAGTAGGAAGAAGACTGATCTTGTCGAAAAACTAGCATGGAAGTTAGCTATGTCATCATTTGGTTCTGAAAGTGTGAACCATGATTTGTGACAATCAAGAAGGGTACACCGAAACAATAGATAACTTGATTGAATTGGAAAAGAGCAATGGTTTCTCCATCAGCCTGGAAAGTGGGAATGGCTTCAGCCCATTTCGTGAAATATTCGACCGCAACTATGATGTATTTTTGTTCATCAGTGGAAGTGGGATTGCATGTTACAAAATATATTTTCCATTTGGCGAAATGACCAATGGAGCTGACCAGATGCAGAGGGGCAGAGTGAATGCGCATTGTCTTCGTAAAAATTTGACACGAATGGCACTTATGGACTGTTGTGACGTAGTCTTTAAAAAAAGTGGGCCAGTAGTATCCTGCACGTAATATTTTCTGGGCAGTAGCTATTCCTGAGAGATGACCACCACACGATCTAGTGTGGCAATCATTTAAAACGTGTTCTACCTCGTTAAGAGTGATACAATGTCCAAGAACTATATTGACACCACGATGATATAGAGTATCGTTCAGCACGAGATAGTGTTTTTCTTGGTGGCGAATACGAAGACGGTCGTTTGACGTGAGAGTTGGGTGGAACCATTGAGTTTGGAGGTAGAAAAGAATGTAACCGTACCAAGGATCAGTAGAATCGACCAGATAGATGGATTCATCAGGAAATGGATCATGAGCTACTTCCTTTGGGTCAATTCTGGGAAGATCCAACAGCAATTCGTCGAAGACTAAATATTTCTTAGCTTTGGCAACAATGAAAACCAAGTCAAATTGTTGGAGGATTACAATCCATTTGGAATATTTTCCTCAAATGATCTGATGAGACAAGATGTGTTGCATGGGATTCGCCAAAGCAACGACGATAGTCTTTTGCAACAATATATAGTGTCGGAAGTGGGTGACAACGAAGACCACTGCGAGAGATATTTTCTCCACATGAAAATATCGTAATTCAGGTCCAATGAGACACTTTGACAGATAATAAATCACATGCTCACCATCCTCATCATGAACTTGAACCAAAACCATTCCCAGGGAGGATGGTGAGGCTTCCAGGTAGAGGAGAAAGTCGCGTGAATAGTTGGGGGCGCTAAGAAGTGGGGCAGAAACAAGTGTCCATTTTAGGGCATCAAAGGAAAGTTGAGCTTGATCATCCCACATATACGGTACCCCTTTCTTGAGTAAGCGCATAAAGACTTTCGACATCTCAGCATAGTTTATGATGAAGTGACGTAAGAATTTTTCCTTCCCTTGCAAACGTTGGAGTTGTAGAATGGATTGTGGTGCAGGTAATTCGATAATTTCCCTTATCTTATCAGGATCAACCCTAATCCCATGCTTGGAGAAAATGAATCCAAGAAGATGTCCAGACTTGAAAAAAAATATGCGTATATGCAGATTCAGACAGATGTTGTAGAACCTATACCAACAAATATTTCTCTAAGATGCACAAGGTGATGAGCTCGTTTCTTGGAATGAGCAGGAATATCATCCAAGTAAGCTTGTACAATGTGTCTGATATCATGAAATGCATAGTCCATGGCCCTTTGAAAAGTGGCTCCAACATTCTTCAGACCGAATGGGAGATTTCGATACGCAAATGTGCCCTAAGGAAAAATGAAGGTGGTTTTATGAAGGTCATCCTTTTTAATCACAATCTAGTTATATCCCAAAAAGCCATCCATAAAGGAGAAAGATTCACATCCAACACAATCGTTGATAATCTGATTTATAAACGAAGTAGGATAATTTTCGTTCAGACAAGTAGTGTTCAAATCACGATAGTCAACATAGACTCAGATGGTGCCTTGTTTCTTATCTTTGGGAACCGGATTGGATACCCATTCGGTCAAAGGAACGAGGTAGATGAAACCAACGTGTAAAATTTTTTCGACTTCTATCTTGATAGCTGCTGCTTTGCGAGGGTGGACAGGTCGGAGACTTTGCTGGATAGGCTTGGAATTGTCATAAAATCTTGATTTCATGCTCGTTTATAGAAGGATCTATGACGGTCATTTCACCGTAAGACTAAGCAAAAAATTGCAGAATTCCTTAAAAAGGGATGTGAAGTGTGCAATTTCCTCCGGAATACAATCTGCTCCAATTTGTATATTTTCCATATACTCATTTTGACCAAGATATCTATGAGCATGGTCTTAGAAAGATTGCCCATGTTACCTTCCACATTGATATTTTGAACAATCATATAAGCGGATGGAACAATCTTAGGTGGGTCGAAATATGGGATTTGTATAGTGATCGCGTGTGAATCAGACATCAAAGCGCGATGGTGAAACTCTCCCCAAGGTCGTTCCTATAGAGACATGATCTTTCAGATAGCTTTGTCCGTAGGAAGGACGTCATCGAGGATATCCTTAGAAGGAACTGTGTTGTGTGAGAGGGTGGTACCATTGGTTGAAACCAAAATAGTGGAGGGTTCATATGCTAATTCGATGGCTTGGTAAGCCAACTCAGCCGGTGATAGTGGCATGTGATCTTCGTAGGAATCAATTTCTGAAGGTGCCATCAGGATCTAGGGGTTGATAGAGCCATCCAAGATTATGGATATCATTGAAACCGTGTGTGGAACCTTAGGCAATGGGAGAGGAAAGTAACCCATCAGGGAATATTCCTTTAGAAGACCGGTACTGATGCTGACATAAGAGTCAGGAACTCCTCCTACTAGGGGTACAATGCTGCTAGATAATGTGGAATAATCAAGGGTAGAAAAGGATAGCTGGTCCACTGTAACTGTGTTCCCATCCAATGGAAAAAGGATGAGTCAGAAAACCTAAGAGACAATGGAATTCATAACATAACACCAACTGCGACCCAAAAGAATATTATAGTCAAGATGAAAATCTATGAATTTGATGTCCAAAGTTATCATTTTCCCACTAAGTGTAATGGGGTAGCTAGCAGGGTAGCCTTTTGGAGGAAGGTGTGGCCATTGAATGCTTTGAGGGAATTCGATGATGGAGACAAAGTAGGAGAACCCAAAGCAAGCTAGCATGTAGTTGACATTACGTAGGTCAAAGCACCTTATTCTATGATAATGCAATGGATTAGCCTCCCTTTCGACACTACTTGAACCTGGAAATTAAGCTGGTGTGAAAGGAGAGGTTTACATTTTTCCATGTCGAATGGCTAGCATAGAATCCTAGGGGTCAATTCCACCAATGGTCGAAAGCAGAGCTTTCCTTTGCACTAGGTAGGTTTGCAACACTTCGAGTGCAGACATGGCTGACGGTGCTTGCGCCAAGTCTTCTACAATGTTGTAGTTCTAGGCAACACGTGCATAGGTGTTATGAGTTGTGCGTTGAGTGGTCCTTTAGGGGGGACGAATGATAGGGTCATAAACAGGCCTTTCGATATGAATATCGTTAGGTGGCAGTGGATTCTATTGGAAATGTTGTCATTGATGGAAAAAGGGATGGAAAAGGAGGAGTACCTGAACCAACAAACTTTGAAGCAGAGAGGCAACAGAGGAATCGAGGACAGACCTGTACAGACCTACTCAGACTGAATAAAAATCCGTGGTTGGATTATGTGTATATAGTCCGTTTGAACACTCTCTGTGGGAGTACGGGTTCATAATTCTGGACTCGTGAGCAATTGTTATTTAATTGTGGAGAGTGCCTTGCGTCTTTGAGAAATCATATGAGATTTGGAATTTGGCTTCTGTATGGAAATTGAAACGTGTATACCCTGTAACTGGTTTAATGATGTACTGTGCATAATTGGGGATACTCTTTGTATAGACGGAGTAAGGTTGAATTCATGTTCGGGCACTGTGTTTATAATATAGGAATATAGTAAAATGGTCCTATTCCTCGACCGAGTATGGGAGGAGAAGCGAGACTATAACTTGGTGCAGCATTGGTTCGAAACTGACTGAACCAACTGGGTTGAGGAAATGGTGAATGCACGAATGACGATGGAACGCGAATCTGGATGGAACCTGGAGTAAAGCAACGGAACCACGAGGAGGAACGGGGAACAGTAACGGCGGTTTTTGGTATTTTTCGCACCACTCTTATATGGAAAGTGGTATTGAAAATTTCAGAGCGATTCCATAGAAGGGCCGACACGTGGCTCCAAAGGCTTGGGGAAAACCACTTTCACTGTGCGCCTTCGCGCGTTAATCATCGACCAAAGACCCCACGCGAAATCGATACAAGCCGTTGATCTGGAGGCTCGATATCTAACGGTGATCGCTCGCAGGATTTGCACGAAGTTTAATTAAAGGAACAGTGTATGCATTCCGTGATTGTTTTGTGGGCCCAGGGCCCAAGGACTATTATAAAAATTTGATGTTAATGCGTCGGTTATTAAAATAAGGGTCGACGATAAAGTTGAAGTTTGTAACATATTACATATCACCAAGGGTCTTAACATTGATCAAATACAATATAGTTTAACATATGTGTCCGCCGAGGGTTAAACAAGGTATGACATTTATGCGTTATATGGCTCATTTTATAATATGGAACATGGTGGTATGTTGACAGAACGTCAACGTTATAAACGCTGCTCCTACCTTAAGGCTGGACAGGTCCGTATTAGCATTGGTAATTCATTCTAAACTCCAGTAAATGAATGGAGGCGGTACATATATCTTGAGATATTATATGCGTATGATGTTTGAATATACGACATGGGTGTCATATGAATTGTGGATGGCTAAGTGCGTTGGTTCCATTTTTGACAAAGGACTTGTTATATTGGGAGATATAAGGATTGCCTTCAGGCCTATGAAAATTATCAAGGTATTCATCAATCAAATCCTAGGAATTCGATAATTGGATTGAAGAAAGGGTTAAGAAGACTCTAATTGAAGAAACAGATAGGAACTGGGCATTGCGAGATTGTCAGGATGGCGCACAGCTTTACAAAAAGTATGGGTCTGACAGAGATACACAGAGCTTACACGTTTGATAGATATACATACTTAGATGCACACTATAACAATGAACCAAAGTATATAAAACAATTTCTTGACAGCAGCAGGAAAAGACAAATCCAGAAAAGGAGCTGAGTGAAATTGAGATATATAACTGAAAAATGTAAATGTAAAGTTTTTTTTTTTGTTTGTGATGCAAAGGCAAGTATCCTAAAGAAAAGACAAAATCCCACTACATGAAATTGCAGGCCAGAAGAAATTAAAATGAGTGAAAGGAATAAGAATGATGAAACCAAAGAGGCCGCTGACTGTTTACTCCCAAATTCCTTTTAGAAATACAACAATAAAAGAGAATTCTAAGTAGACATATCAATTTATGTTTCAGAGTGAGAGAAATTAGAGAATGCAAAATATAGAAGAATAAAGGCAGAAGATTAAGAGTAGAAGAAGATAATGGCGTAACATAGCTGATATCTCGGAGTAAATCATCAAACATTCATTTAATAAATTGAGTGTTGGAGCTTCCCATCAAGTTTGGCTTGATAGCTTTAATAAAACCACCAAGGTTGAAGCCTCCGTAGGTTGGTGCCTGCAATTTGAAGGATTTGGTGGCTTCCCTTGCAAGTTGTAGCTTCATGTAATTGAGGTTGGAGCCTCCTGTAGGTTGGTGCCTGCAGAAAAACAGTGGTGTGAGGGAGTTGGAGCTTGCCTTTGCATCACAACAATAATAAGATGTGGTTTTCTCCCTTTATGGGTTTCCACTTATATCTGGTGTCTCTGTGCATGATATTTATGTATTGATCTGATATGTATCATCTGCTAAATACCCGCTGCTCTCATATTAAGTCTATTGCTATATTATACTAACACTTGCTGCTTACATTCTAAGATTACTCACACATTAAATTGGATATGAAATGAAGGTGTAAATAAGTTTAATGAAAATTTCTAAAAGATCAGGAATGTATTAAACTGATTCACCCCCCCTCTCAGTTTAACTAAAGGTTCAACAGATTCGAACTTGAACTAGGTTCGTGAGCCTCGATGACTAGATTTCCATAGGTTTTAGCTCGGGTTTGGAGTTCAACAGTCTCCATGCCATAAATGGTAGATGATGCTTCATCGGAAGGATGAGCACAACCATTGCCCCTTGGTGGGGGTTGTGGCGGGTTTGCAACCATGTGGTGCTGTTGCTATGGATTAGGGAAGGGATTGTGAAGGACGACATGTGTCCATCTAGAGTACTTTTGGGTGATAAAATCTGTGTATTTTTGCAGCTGAGGAAATTTTTATGTCAAGTGGTATTTTGTACAAATTTTGCAAGGGAATATCATAGGTTTATCCTTTCCTTTATCATTTTTAGTAGCGTTTCTCTGATTTGGATTATTCTGAGTGTTGGGATGCTCTTTAGAAGGAGCAGTCTTTTTCTTATTCTTCTTGTTCTTACTGCTAGGTTTTTGTGTAGATTGCATAGAGTGTACCTCAGCGGTGGGAAGAGAAACTGATTGGGTAGGGGTGGTGGCAACCGAAAATGGCTGGGAAGCATGCTCGCTGAGCTGTTTTACATCTACACCGGAAGTTGTACCAATGAGTCCATTGGTATGCGCTCCAGGTAGATGAGTGGCGGGAGGATTTGGGTTGCCATGGGCATGGGGTATTAACTCATACAATGTGCTATATTGTGAATAGATGAGATATAGATGCTGTGCACGATGGATGGATTGGTCTTTTGTGACCACACCAGACATGTAAAAGTCCTTAGCAAGGGGTGGCAAGAGTGACTTGCAAAACCAGTTTGATAATAGATGATTCGGGATTGGCACTTTGACTAACCTCTGCCTACGTATCCATTCATGAATGTGATCTAAGATGTGGGTGGCAGTGTCTTGGCACAATGAGGTTAAGAGTTCCATTCCAGTTTCGTATTGGATAGGTAGTTGAAAGTTCTTAAGAAATTCTGTTGCTAAGGCACCAAAAGTATTAATTGCAACTCGTGGTAACTCGATGTACCATTTGGCAGTGTTACCTGTGAGAGTGCAGGGAAAGAGCTTGAGCTGGATACTATCATCCACTATGGAATTAGAAACTGACCATAAATGAAAGGTGGTGATGTGTGTAGCCGGATCCTCCCCTTGTTTCCCTTCGAACTTAGGGATTTCTGATGGAATATTATGCAGTATAGGAGGCCAATTCAGGTTATGATTGATGGGATCATTGGTAAATTTATACAGATCAGGGATGTATAAAGCTTCCAAGAATGGAAATTGTGTCATTTCCATCCAGTATAACCAAGGAGGTGACGGCTGACCATTTGGACCATAGGGCCCTCCCATCTAAGTGTTTCCAATGAGATAAGTAGGACTCTGCTGATAATAATTTCCAGCTAGTGGAGGTGTAGGGATGTAAGATTGTTTTCCATAGGGGATATTGTACGAGGGAAAAATGACTGATTTCCCCTAGGGTAATAGTTGACCCTTGCTCCAATTGGTTTTGCAGAAGGGTCTCCTAAATAGACGTGACAGAGTTAGATTGTGGCATACTACTAGTCGCATTATTGACCATTGGCATAGACCCTACACCATAAGGTTGACCACTAAGAGGAATTGCATTAAAAATTTATGGACCTGCTTGTCCCATAGAATGTAGGGGTATAGATGTGCCCCCTGTAAGTGTTGGTAACACTACCCCCTGGCATAGTGGCCAAGGTGTTCGAACTCAACAATAGATTCCAACTGAAAGGGTTACTGAAGGGAACTGAGGTAGCCATGCTAGTGGAAGTGGAAGTTAGAGGTCCAGGAGAAGACACTATAGGAGCATATACTGAAGGGTTCATAATTCCACTCGCAGTTGTTGTGACCAATTTTCTAGGACTAGGCATATTCTAGCTACTAGGGTTTCCAATCAGTTGTGTAAAACTGACAACTGTCGGGGAAGATGGTGGTAGAATTGAGTTGGCCACCAAAGACAACGATCCACAAGTCTCTAGTTGTGTAGTGGATGTAGGTGCAGTCGATGACATGGTTGGTACTGGTGTTACCTAAATCAACAATGGCCCCAATAATTTAGTGAGAGGAGGATTATAAGGAGGTACAACTCCTTCAATGAAAGGATCCTCAAGAAACTCTGTAGTGTAAGGAGCAATGTGAAAATTAGGGGTCAAAACTAGGGAGTGCTCTTCCAAAGAAGGCACTGGGTCACCGAGACTCGACACCTCCCCTAGTGTCAATGTAGGGAGACCTTGCTATCGCCTCGAAATACGACGAAGGTCGAAGGACGCCACGATGACCAGTTATCACAATTTAATGTGATGTATTATTAAGTCTTAGTGATAGTAGAACCACACACCTAAGAAAAAATAACTTTAAAGTCAATCAATCAAGCAGCTAGAGGGGAAAGACCCTGTCTGAGTACTACTGTTTTCTGGAGAGGAAACCTAGTATCACAATAGCATACAAAGAGAGCTACTCATATGTACTGTTATGGTTATTGTTGAGCTTCGCCTGAACCTTAGATAATGGGGCGAAGCACTCTCATGAAGATAGGTACCCTACCAAAAATCGAAGACAGAGAAGGTCCGTTTATGTCAGGTACTAGGGCAGCCTACCCCAATCACCTTGTGTAGGTCCCTAGAAGTATAACAACTAAAGATACGTCAAATCACATACACTATCAGGGGGGTCACGGTCGTAGACAACACACTGTATGGGTAGAAAATCTAGATCCCCGATCTAGTTTCGACATCCTCGAGGGGAACCAAAATACAAAAAATTCCCACTATTATGCGATCGAAAGCAGGCTACCTTCTCACACACCTCAGCGTTGTCTTGCGATTAACTCTAGTAGTCGTGGAGCGGTCCCAATAGTATGAGTGCAACATGATTTTCACTCTTTAATGATACTAGTCTCAAGTTTTGCGATCTTCGGAAGTTTTCTCACTCTTCCTATCCCAAGATCCTAGCCTATTGGTGTAAGCTCAGAAAAGAGTTATTGATTGATTTTATTAGCGCTTAATTTTAGTGTACTTGCTTATAAGTCTCCGGAGGGGGATTGGACGTATGAAATTTTATGAGACTCTGACTCAAACCATGCAGAAAATTCTTTTAAAATTCACTTCGATGAAAGAGATATTTATATAGGGAGAAACATTTCACACATCCATGCAACAACAAACATCCAAATAATTCATTTTATCCTAAAAATATTCAGATATCTATCCTCACTAACAACTATTTAACGCAAAAATTACAGAATGAAATCATCTATGTTCAGAAAAAAATAATTTTTTCTTTTTCTTTTTCAAAAAGTAAATGAAACTAAGCTAAATTTTCATATAAGAAAACTAATATGCTAGTAGGCAACCGAGCACAGAGATCCAAAACACATAAGCCAAACTGACATACATAAAGTCAACAGCCAGGGAAATCAAAACTGGGGTGAAATAACAAGGTTTAGGCTAAGTAATGCTCCCTAGAAAGGAGTACAGTACATTAATAGTAGGTCTAACGCACTGTTCTCAAGTATGAGCTACGTTATAATGCTTTGGAACACACACAGGGGGTGCGTTACTGATGAGAAATTGCAGATAATGGCCAGGTAAGGTCTGTTCTGAACAATGTGAGATGATGAATGGTCATAGAGCATATGAAATGATCAGAAAGGGATGTGAGTAGAATGGGAAGTGATAGAGGCAGAGAACCAAAAAGTCAGAAGTAAAAAATACAGGAACTAAGGATTTTTCCCCAACGGAGTTGCCAATTATTATTAGGGGTAAAATGCGCAGGTGGTAGCTGGAGTAGATCCCTCTCGGGCCTTCCCGGGACCCAAGGAAGACAATTAGATTAGTTGCAACATTCAAAAAGAAAATACATACATGTTCATACTGATGATTAATTGACAAAGGGAGATATTGAAGGATTACCTCAATGTATATGGAAGATCTGTTGGAGAGCGCTAGGCAGTGTGGCAAAAGTCCTGCTCACCAGCTCCAAGTTCAAATCCTGCAAACAAACAAAGAACTAGTGTAATATTCACAGTGTTATCACTACATGAAATTAAACAAGTATATAATCAAACATTTAACTATGTGGATCTAAGCCACTTATATCATGTCTCATAAAAAAATAAACAATATATGAATCAATAAAACACCAAGTGGAAAAAATAGAGGCAGTTCTATTATTAAGAGAAGGAGGATTACAACCATCAGTTTGGTCAAGCTTCCCTCAGTCCTTCGACTCCTCACTCTCTCTCCTAAATATCCAAGTGTGACAATACTTAGGCCAAGAGTTCTCACTGAACCTCACCAATCATGAAACCTCACACTCAATAGCAAAATTACGCTCTTCACACAATCAATCTTTCTAACTTTGACAATGAGCCCTAGCCTCCAATTTATAAGAATTTGGGAGTAACAATCTTGCCATTCTTCTGCATTAGTTCGAAGAAGGAAAAATCCATGATGTTTCCATTATTTTCCTAGATTTTTCCCTCTTTGGATGCTTAGTTGGGTTTAGTAATTTCCAATCAAAGGCCTGCACCACTGGTCGCTGCCGTTTGGACTAATTGCTTGAGAAAAAGCAGGAAATGTCGGTCAGTTACTATGGAATTTGTCCCTTTTTCCTCATGAAACACGAGTAACGATGCCCCTTAGAAAAGAAAATGTTTTAACCTAGGCACTAACGCTCCCTTAAAGAGGTAGGGATGCGTTATAACTCGACCTAGATGTCTCTAGGGTGCGTTACCTTGGAAAAATAGATCTTTTTCTAGGTCATTTTATTCCTTCCATGTATCCTTCTCCTTTGAGTTGATGAGGAGGTCATTTGTACTGTAACAGGGGGGGGAGAGAGAGGAAGGAGAAATAGAAATAGGAGGGACACACGCACACCTGCATAGAGAGAGAGAGAGAGAGAGGAAAAAATGGGGAGAGTGAGAGAGAGAAAGGGACAAGGAAATAAAGAGAGGGGGTGGGGTGGTTAGGACGAGGGAGGGTGTTTATAAAAGGATAAAGAGAGAAGGATATAAGAGGAAGAGGTAATGGCATAGAGAGAGAGATAGGGAGAAAGAAAATGATGAATAGGGGGGTTGGGATGGAGGGAGAGAGGGGGGATTAGTGAAGGTGAGAGAGAAGGATAGAGAAAAGGGGAGAAAGAGATATATACGTTGGAGGGATACATACAGGGGGGAGATGGAGGAAGGAAGAGAGAGAGAGATAAGGAAAGAGGGAAAGGGGGAGAGAGAGAGAAAGAAATGAGGGTATAGGGAAAGGGGAAAATAGTGGTTAGGGGAAGAGAGAGAAGTGAGGCATTGAGAGGGTGAGAGAGAGAAGCGAGGCATTGAGAGAGTGAGAGAGATAAAGGGAAAGGGAAAGAAACATATGGAGTGGGGACGATGGGAGGGGGGATTAGTCAAGGAGAGAGGGAGGGATATAGGAGGGAGACATGAGGATATAAAGAGAAAGGGATAGTGAGAGAGAAAATTATGAGCAAGGTGGTGGGATGATGGGAGAAAGTGTGGGGCTGATTAGTGAAGGAGAGAGAGAGGGACAGAGAAAGGGGGAGAGAAAGAGACAAGGATGTAGGAGAAAAAAATATAGGGGGAGAGTGCAGGAGAAAGAGAGTGATAGAGAAAGGGGGAGAGAACAAGACAAGGATGATGGAGGCAAACATACAAGGGGAGAGTGTGTGTGTGTATGGGAGAGAGAAAGAGATGGATATAAGAGGGAAACATAGAAAGGAGGGGGGGGAGAGAGGGATATAGAGATATAAAAAAAGAGGAATACAGAGAGAGAGAGGGGGTAGAGAGAGGAGTGAAACATAAGGAAGGTGAAAGAGGGAAAGGGATAGGTAAAGAGAGAGAGGGAGTGGAGGGGTTAGGGATAAATAATGAGGGCTTAAAAAAGGAGAGAGACATAAAAATATAGAGAGAAAGGGATAGAGAGAGAGAAAATGATGAAAAGTGGGGATAGGATGGATGGATATAGAGGATGGGGGTTAGTGAAGGGGAGAGAGGGGTATAATAGGGAGCCTTATGGACATAGATATAAGGGGATAGGGAGAGAGAAAAGGATGAAAAGTGGGTATGGGAGGGAGGGAGAGTGAGAGGAGGGAAGGAGGAAGAGATAGAGAGAGAAAACCAAAGAGAGGGAGGGAAAGGGGTAGGTATGAGAGAGAGTGTGTTTCAAAGAGAGAGAGGGGGAGAGAAAGAGAGAGAAATTTAGAACAAAAGAGAGAGAGGGGGGGGGGAGCCTAGTGATGGGGAATAGTGTTAAAATTGTACCAAGAAAAGGCTTCATTTGACTTGTGCCTTAGTCAAATGGAGAAATTCAATTTTCCACATCAGTAGGATGACTTGGATTGAAATTAGTTGGAGTAACACAAACTTGTATCCTAGCTAAATATAGAAATTCAAGTTATAGGATAGAAGTAGAGTTATTCATGGGTTGATTGCTAAAATCTAGAAATATAGTGGAGTTATTGTTAGTTAAACTCAATAACTAAGCTCTAGTATTTAGTAAAGTCTGTAGGAGTTCAATTGAGTAGTTATAAAAACTGTTAAATCACTGATCTCTCATTTAACTAATCAGTTTACTAAAAATAGTCCCAGTCATGCATGGATTTCGAATTTCCTAGTTGGAGTGGAGGAAAAGGCACATTGTAATTATCAATTGTATACTAGTTGAGTGTGCATAGCTTTTTCATTGAGTAGGTGGTAAATTATTCAAGCATTGTGCAAGGAAATATGAGGATAGTAGAGGGCTATTTTGGCTAAGTGTTGGTCAGAGTAGGTTAATGGGCATGAGCTTAGAATTGTAGTGCAGGGTGTGCTTTAGGATTGAAGAAAGAGATTGTAATTGATCCCTATTACCATTTGAATTAATGCAAAGTAGCGAAGGGGTTTTTTCCAGTTGGGTTCGCATGTAAAATCTTTTTTTTCCTTATGTTTTTATGGTTGCATGTTATTTCATGTGTTTTTATTGTGTGTTTTATTTTCTACATAATATCAGAAATTTTTTTTGTCTCTTGATTTTAGTTTGATTTCATTAGTAGTAGAAAAATTATTGCAAATTATACATGGTATGTGTTATCACAAAATTTCACCTGATAGGCTGCTAATCAAACAATCTCATGTAACTGTTTCAAACCAATATTTTGACTGAAGTTTAGCCTCTTCAGTCTAAGAGGGCTCTCTCAAAGGGTCAATTATATTGAATATAGGTGTATTTACATGGCTAAGTCTATTTGGGAAACATTTTTCTTATGATGAGTGTAGGTTTAAAATAGTATCAGTATGAAAACATTGGGCTTATGGAGTCAATACTTTAGTGATTCAGTAGTGAGTTCACTTGAAATGGAAGCTGAGGCAGGTAAGAGTTTTTAGCAGTAGTACACATACATGAAATAGGAAAACACACAGTCAATTCATCTATAAAGGAAGTCAGAGCATTACATGAATGAATTCTGAGTATTATAGATAAAAACCACTGCAAATGATAAACATAAAGATATAGATAAGATAGGCATGCACTAAAAACTCAATCAGAATCTCAGGTTGGTCAAGAAACAAGTCTCTGTATTATTGAAATAATCAATTTACAATAAGCTGCAGTTTTGCCAAAAATATGCAACCCTTGAAAAATTCGACTCTATTCATTTTAATAGACTTGTTACATCATGAGATGATCTACCTCTTGGCTATATTCATCGAATTTTTGCCTTATGACACCTTGCATAACCATAAAACATCTACTTAATGACAAAATGACAACTATCCTACTTGACAATCCTTTTCCTAGTAGGACTCAAATTGCTCATTATTACATTTAACAACCTTATCTTCTAAAGCAATTACATCTTTGACAATTATGCTTTCACATATTCAAATTGGGGTGATGGGACTCATCACTACATGACCACAAGTTAATTGATCTCCTCTAAAACTAGAAACAAAACCCTGTTTTGTAGGAAAACTAGTCTTCTTCTTCCACAAATGCTTTGGCTGGTAGTTTATATTCATTTCATGGTCTTTAGGTTCTGAATAATTGCTATCATGGTCCCTGAACTCTTAGATAATATCACTCTGTCCAAAAATGCTCCAAAACCTGCTAAAAAATCTCTAACACAGTACGCTACAAAAGTAAGACAGTTTCGTAGCGTACTTTTGTAGCACTGCAAAAATGCCACTCACCATCAATATTTTTGATTCTTTCCTTTGGCATGGTATTCATCATCCTTAGACACATCTCTCATAGATATTTAACCTCTTGAAAGCTCCCAAAACAGGCTCAAAAAACAAGAAGAAAAGCTCCAATAGTTTCATAGCGTTTTGCTATCCTTCAACCCCAAGCACGCTACGAAACTGCTAAAAAGTGTTGAAATTCCAGATTTTTGTGTAATTTGAAAAATGAACCTTCTGTGTGCCAAAAAACTTGTTTTTAACATATCATTAACCTTAAAAACCATAAACCAGATCACCTTGTCATCCTTGAGGCATTTCTTCCTCATTTATGATGGGTTGAGCTATTGGCTCTTCAAGCACTGTCATTTTAAGGCCTTTTTTTCTCTAACTCCTCATGAATTAGTTCAAGCTGCTCCTAGAGGTTCTTAACCCGATCTTTCAATCTTATATTGGTGGCTTTCAAATATGTGTTCATCTTCCTAACATGTTTGGCCTCTTTCCTCATTGGAATGGTCCATTTGATAAGCTGCTGTGTATTATCTAAAGTCTTGGAAACAGTGTCAACATTTTCTTCCCAAATTGCCTTCATATTTTCAAACTGAATCTTCTCGACACTGTGTTTCCTTGCTTCTCTTTTCATAACAGAAATTTCATGATTCGCCAATTTCAATTATTTTTCAAGGAGTTGTAACTCTGTTTTTTCCATCACCTTCTCTTTTCCTTTCTTTGTTTTGCTAATTGTGCAGGTGATGAAAGGTCAATGACCTCTTGTGGTGTCTGAATTGTATCAGAAGGTGGTGGAACCTCTTTACTGCTCTCTAAAAGCTTCCTAGCATGCATTGTCATAGGATTTCTTGCTTGGAACATAAAACCTGCATCTTCTCCCTCAAATTCTATTTCTTTGTAGATTTAGCCTTTTTTAACTTCTATCCACCTTACTCTATGTCCTCAACCTGGACTATTGGAGTTTCTTCTATGTCAATGGCATGTAAGATTTCTTCAAGATTTCCTTTAGCTACTACTCTGTCTTCTACATCCACTGTTTTCTCTTCTAAGGCCACTGTTTGGCTCCTTGTCCTCCTTTTTGTTCCTCGTTTACTCACATCTTGTTTTTGTTTTGCAGGTTTGACCAATTTTGACCTTTTTTTTGCAGGTGGGACATTTGGTGTGTAAAAACTCTGCAATTTCTCTAGCTCCATCATAATTGGCTCACTTGGTTCTACTCTTTCAGGTTCACTTGGTTCTGCTACCAATGGTTCACTCTGTTCTGCTGCTAATGGTGATGGAATTTTCCTAGGTTTAGGAGTTCTTGAAGGAGTAAGAGCATCCAACTCAAAATCACTAACAAACAAAAATGATGAACAATCTCTGCCTAACCTTTGGAGTTCATATAAAACCAACAGTTTCTTTAAACCACGATGAAACAATGAAGTCTCACTCCCCTCAGATTTTTCTTGGACCTTATCTGCCATTTTTGACAAACTTCTATGAAAATAGAAAGGAAGATCAAGGGAAATATTACTAGTAAAGTGTAGAAGTAACTTGAAATGATATGAGTAGACTTTTTGGTATCTCCCTTCACAAGTAAAGTACTTTTGGATGATGAGGAGAAGTATTGAGTACTTTTCCTTTATGCAACTTCTTGGAATATCATTGGTGAGATCCATTTCAATATGTTCAAGATTCATAAACTCTTTGCACTGCTCCATGTTAAACTTGAAACCTTTGAACCACTTCTCTTGTCCTCTTGGAATCTCTGTAGCAGCTGCAATAACCTCTGGTGTGATGGAAAGTGTTGGTGTCCCGTGTTTTGATACTTTGGAAAATCAAAAGAAAAGGCAACATCAGAACCAGTCTTTAGATTTATGGGATCTAGTCCTCCTGTTCTCAGAGAGGGATCTCTCAAATTATTTGTTTTAGCAAAGGTTTATCTTGTGTGCTTTAGGTATTGGTTTTTAGACTAGTTATTAAGTGCATGTGTTTGTTTGTTTGTTTGGTTGAATTGATACAGTAGAATATGAAAGGTCTAGGAAAGATAGATAGAAAGGGGAAATGTCAGCTTCATTGGACAATGGTGTCAAAAAGAGGTAATGACAAACTTATCAATGGATATGGGATATCAAAGGGCAAATCTAACTTGGCCGCGGGATCCTTTGGTTTTGGAATGAGATGGACATCAATGATTTGGAAAGAGAAGTTTAATTCTCAACAAAGGGAATTTGAAAACACAATTTGAATAGTAAAGAGCCATTTGATAGACATGGCTAACCATGAATTCTACAAATCATGCTTTAAGCAAATAATGACTTCAAAAAAACTTTTAAAATGAAATCTAAGATTTGGGGAACACCCTATTTCCTCAAAGATTTTATTTCAAATGACTTGGAAAACATAAAAGATTCACTAATAATTACAGTCATAGAAGAGGGAACACCTAAATACATCTATGATCACAACTATAATGACCTTTAAGCCAACCGTTCAAGCAAGGACAAGGGGCAAGATCAGAACAGACTTCCTTGGCTGACTGTAAACAAAGAAACTTCAAAGGGAGACTTCAATAACAACCCTTAAGTGGTAGAAGACAAGCAGGGAGAAACATAAATCATGCTGAAACCAACTGTTCGAACTATTAAGGAAATAAACAAGCATGAAGACTAAAGAGAGAGATTAAAGACTCTAAAATACTTCAGCATAAGAAAACATAAAACAGTGAAGGATAAACAGGTCTAAGGTGCTTCCAAGAGTCATTTCTTAGCCTAAAAATTTCATCCTACTGTAGTAAGAATTTATGGAACAAAATGAAAACAGGGGAAAACATTAAACAATTCAGAATACTTCACCAACAGCCAAGCTCATGGATCCAATGATAGAGCCTTCTTAGGAACAAGCATGCGACAACATCATCAGGGCTTCCAAGACTTCAATTTGTTCTTCAACTTCAACAGACTATGTATTATTTTAGAGAGTTTCAGTATTACAACTAGTAATCAAACATCAACCAACCAACCAACAATTTCTCATATTCTACAGAGGTATTTATAGAAGAATGAGGAGGTGAGATCTGATAAAAGATCTCCTAGGGAAATTAATACAGACTAATGACTTCTTGGCCTTTGAAGGGCTCGATGGAGAAGTTTACAGGTGTTCTGTCTGTATTAATGTTTTACATTTAAGATTCAAGCTCGGTGAGAGCTCTTATTGAATTTTGAGGCTCTGTGTCATGTTGGAGTAACTCTGCACATATTTAGTCATTAAGTTCTTTGGTAGAATTAACTCTCTGGCTGCGCTGAGGCAAATATCTGATTTTGATGAATAACTCCAGCCTCTGTTTGAATGCTTGTGGCTATAGGTGGCTTTGTGGTAGCTGAGAGGAATCAATTTGCCTCAGATGTGGCGCTGGAGTCCTATTTGTCTGATAAACACTTATAATTTTCTTTAATTGTGTTTTAATTTGGAGGATTAGGCTTTTGATAATCAATCTTAGCCGTAATCCCCAAATTGTCTTCAAGATTCTGTTCTGCTGTGTTCTGTCTTCGACACTGATACTCTTTTAATTTATTTAACTCTGTGTCTTGTTGATGTGCAGTGCTGCGTAGGGCTCATATGGCATCAATGCCCATGAAGCATCGATGAGACGTGGAATAGAGCCCTCGTAGTTCTTTCCCTTTGATAACGAAAGGCCAGAGGATCGTCACCTTCGGCTTTATTTTTATTTATATTATAATGAGAAAAACCTTTGAAACCTACAAAACACAAACAATATTTAAGAAATCCTACGTTTTTGGGGTTTACTACTGCAGAGGGCATGGGAAGAGAGCAGGGCCATTGGATGGCATCATCCAACAGTTGGGATTCATTAGAGGCGTTCAAAAGGAGAGCGGAGGAGGAGAATAAGTTAGATCCGTCGATCGCACGGAGATTGATGGTGGGGGTCAGTGGAAAAACATAAAGTGGAAGAGCTCTTTATAATGAAACGGAAGAAAAATGCGGAGGAAAATGTTTAAAACCTTTGCTTTGGAGGAAAAATGGTTAAAAATAGAGGTGGGAGCTTGGGATGATCGTGGGCCGTCGGATGAGACCGGCCCACGAGATCAATGGCAGTGATCGTGCATTGAAAACCTTCGGTGAGGGTGGAGGGCGATATGTAATGAAGGTTTAAATCTGAACCACTGATTTGCAGAGATCAACGATGGAGGGCGCACGCGACAATGAACAAGGGAAAAGAGGGAAAGTGGTTTCGGAGGGAAAACAGCTGTTTTCGCGCGGCGAAAGGGCGAGGAGGTGGTTTTGCCTTTTGGAGCGCGGTATGCATCCCTGTCTGACACGTGGCCTCATAAAACCACCCATTTCGCGTGGCCTTTGGGAAATTAGACATCGCGCTAAAATTTACGCGAATTGTGATGTGGGCCGTTAGATCTGGGACCTCAGATCTAACGGTTGCAAAACGAGCGCGATATGAGACATATGCGCAGGTTATAAGAGGAAGGCAGATTAAATCCGAGTCGTAGGATCCAAGATTGAATGGCGGAGATTGGGCCTGAGGATGAAATTAAATAATGCGATGGCGGAGGAGGGGTAAATAAGGGCTGTTGATCTGTAGAGATCAACGGTCGAGATTGGTCGAAAAAAAATTATGAGTGGGGCATATGAATTTAACCCAAAGTCACGAGATACGATCTGGACCATCTGATCTAGACATGTGGACGGTCTAGATGCAATTGGAGCTTCGCAATCGGCGGGGTGATGGGTATGGAGGGTTCCAGAGCGATTGATTGTGGGCCGTCGATCTGCAGATCAGATCGATGGTGGGGAGTGAATCAGATGGATACCAATCAGGGTTCGGAATAGAAAGCGCCCGATAAAACTTGCCGATGCGATGATGCGCGGGCCGTTTGATCGGCCTTAGATCAACGACGGAGATGGTTTGAGATATGCGCCGGTGGAAAACTCTTCATAATGTATGATAATTCAAAATTAAAAAAAAAACAATGTTTTTGGGGGGCGGGTCTTATATGTATGAAATGGGAGGTGCCCGATTGCGGGGCCGCTAGATGTATGGAATATGATGGGCCTGGGCTTATGCATACGAGGGCTAAACAAAATTGGAGGTCGGGCTTGGGCTTTTCAATCTAACCATTCAGAATCCTCCGATGCAATTAAGCGGCTTGGGACTTTAACCTTTGGTCCCGGGCATGAGTTATATGAATGAAGTGGAGGGTGCGGAGTTTAATATGACGGGCTAATCGCATCGGAAGTTTTGATGCGGTCTTTTCGATCTACCCATTTTTACATTAAAAAACATAACTCCGGCACATTAGAACAAAAGTTTGGGTAAAAGGGTTTTTTGGATTTACAAAGGAAAAAATGAATTGGGAATGAATATTTATAATGTTATAGCGCCCGACTGCGGGCACAAGGGTTTATGAAACGATAATATGATCGGGGGATATGAAACGGAGGGCTAATCGCAATCGAAAAACTTTGTGAGGCAAAAAGACTTGCGCGCTGCGTTTTGTTCCGATGCAATAAGCGCTTGGATGGCTAGCACTTGGTTCCAGCACCAAGGCGTATGGAGGGGAAGTGGTTAGGACTTAGCCCAAGGGGGGATTAAGTCTTTATACAAAAATATGTATTTTTCATGAAAATTTTCAAGTTTTTCAATTGATTTGGGGGTTTTGGTATAGTTTAAAAATGAGTTTTAAACTATGTAAAAATGATTTTCATGAATGGAAGAAGGGGAATCATGAAAAATAGAGGAATTTTATGAAGAAAAAGGGGAGAAAAATGAAGGTTAGTTTTTGAGTGGAGGAGGGGGGAAAAGGGGATTTTGCAGCAGTCTTTTATCTTATGGAAATAACAGAATTTATGATTTACAAATGGGAACAACAGTGAAGATTGAAACAAGGGCATGATGTCTTCAAGAGTCTTCAAGAGATAACACTTTTTAGCAATAAAATTTGTTCCTTGAAGGCTCCAAAAATGTTTTAGCCACCATTTGATATGACAGATTTTATAGGTGGCTAATAGAAAGATTAAGCATTCCCACTTTGGTGGCTGTTCCACTGAAATTCAAAGAAAACTCTTTGGAAACCTGTGTATGGCAGCCTTGTAATTTCTCACAAAACTGTAAGCAAAGTGTCCTTCTAAATATTTCCACTGTTGTTGGGTCTTCCTTGATCAAATTCATATTTGCAGGTTCATATCTCAGGCATTGGCCACCCTTCTTTGTCCTTCTTTTCTTTGCCATGGTTTCTTTAATGTCTTCACAGCCTCGCTTGATGATTTGCAACCTCGCTTGATAATTTACAACCTCGCTTGATAATGCTAAATGTAGACCTTTGAAAACACCAGCCACAACTTTGGCTTAGTCCAATAGCTCTCGAGAGTTCAATATCATGCAAGAAGGAATGAGGAATGAGAAATGACTGAATTAGGAAAGGTTTTTAAGTTTTTATGTCTTCTCATGACTCAATGATGACTCATACATACCTAAACTGATCATGATGACTGCAGACCTAAGCATGTACTTTGATTTTATCCCTCGATAACTCAAATGGCATCTAACTTACCCTTTCCCAACGATTTTCTAACACGTAACAACTAAACTGATAAGATAGATAGGAAACCGTGCTTTCTTAGCATATCTAGTGTAAATTTGGTTTTTTTCACTACGAAAATATCAGCAGTTTCATAGCGAAAAGTGACTTTTCACAGTGTATTTCGCTACGAAACTGCGGTTTTGTAATGTTCCTAATTTTTGCTTCAATAAATTGGAACATTAATTTTGTCTATTTTCACTTAGAAGATGAATAATTGGGTTAGGAGGCCCAAAGAGAATAAAAACATAGATAAAATCCCTCTAGTATGAAAAGGGATCAGCCATGGAACCATATTTCACACCCTCATGTGTGAAAGGAGACATTTGCAAAGAAGTTTGACCAAGTCAACCAGCGTAGGGTCTGAGGTGGAAAACACTACATGGGATAGCGCAAAGATAGAGGAGGGAATATTCCTTTATGGAGGAAACCCTAATGGATGGGGCCCATGGATAAAGAGCCTTCACTTGCTATATATGGGGACGAGGAGAGCCATTGTTATTCATGCTTGTATTATTCATTTCATGTCAATTCAGACATTGTGCATTCTTTGCTGTTTAGCAAGAATTGCCGGGAAATTCATGTTTAGGATTTCCTCACCTTCTTGAGAGGCCTCTTGAAGGTTGGTTCTTAATTTTCCACATATCTTGGCTCAAGGCCAAATCATCCTCCTCCAGGACAGCGTTATTGCTGCAGCAGCATAATACTGTGTTGTAGGGTGTTGCAGTGGAGACTTCACAACACCTCTTCCATTGCTTGTTTTTCAGAGAAGGAGCCTTTCCTTTCTTTGGGAGATTAGTTTGGAAGCATTGGAGTTGATTTGCAGATCTTGGCACTTGGCCATAGTGTTCTATTCCACTCACTGCGCAATCCCTCTTAGTGACGGTTTTATTTTCATGGAGTATTTGTAGTGAGGGTTTGCTGTATTATTTGGAGGGTGAGATCTCAAGTGTAAGGATAAAACTTCCACTTTGGAGATCCATTGGAGAAGATCTACTTCAGATTTGTCATCATCTTCAGCCTTCTCTATTGAGTTCCATATTTTAGTTGCTGCAGCTACCCAGCAACTCCGACATTTTTTCCTTTTTGCATCTTTCAGCCAATCCTTTGGAGGATTGATGTTTTATTTCTTCTGAGGGTTAGAGATTAGCTCCCCTAATGTATTTGAGCCATATCATTGTCACATCCATGTATTGACATTTTATTGCAGCAGTATTCCATAATAAACTGCGCTATCATAGCCAAGGGTTTCATATATGCAGTTGTGTTTTCTCATTTCATGTACATGTATTGTTGAGGCTTGCATTGCCTTTCTTGAGAGGTTGTTTCCTCAAGATATTGTACTCTTTCTGCTGCTATAACATCATTTGTTGGCTGATCAGATCTTCATGTGCTCATGGTTGTAAAATAACGTTGTCTTTCCATTTCATGTGATTACATTTGTTGTAGACTCTCACCGAGCACTTTCTGAGGATATCTAGTAGTGGGAGATCTGTTTAACCACTCTAGAAGGATTTCTTTGGTCCCAACTCTTGGATTTCAGTCTTAGATGTATTGATCTAAGGGATTCAGGTCTTGGTATCAAATCATGTTGCCTCCATTCCTGGAAAATGAGTTTTCCAACCATGGATTGCTAGCTGTCCCGATTTGGGAACATTACAGTGGTATCAGAGAAACTTTCTTGGCTCAGCCTGTGAGTCTAAGCCCAAGAAGATCAAAATGTTGAAGAAGATGAGTTTCTTCTCATCTATTTTCAGATCCAGAAGAAACCTCTCCCAGGAGGTCAAGAAGATTGAAGAAGTAGAAGAGGAAGTACCATGCACTTCCTATTCTCATCAAGAAGAAGACATTGAGCATGGAAGATACTTGGATCATCAAATTCTGAGTGGTTACCTTGTTGAGTATAGATCTCAAACAAGAGCCTTCAAGGAGACTCTATATTTTCCTCATTTCATCCAGTTAAAATAAGAGAAGAGACCATGTAGCAAAGGAAATAGATTTATGTTGTCTACCTATGATGGGTCATTTACTGCAAGAACTTGGGTGAAAGAGTTGGTGGCATTTTTCTTTCTACATCCTATAGTAGAGAAAGAAGCTATTGAAATCTCAGCGCTGCACTTGGAGGGTGAAGCATATGATTGGTGGAGCAGCAATTTGAGCCATGAAAGGGAGAGAACTTTTGCAAAGTTCATCCAAGGATTGGTCAAAACCTTTGATGGTGAAAGAACAAAGGAAGGGTAGACCACACCACCACTTGAGGGGCCTTGTGATAACGTTGTCACACTCATGGAGGAGTAGCCACATGCATCAACAGTTGGAGCAGCCAACACTTTGGAGGAGGGGACTCTTGTAGCCTTACAAGAAGTTTCAAATGCACATCAAGGTATGAAAATATTTCTACAATCTATTGTTGCAACAACTTATTTTGAAACTTGTGGAGATTTGCTTTTGAATGACCAAGGGTCAAATCCCATTGCTACCATAGAGAAGCTTGGTTGCACTATGCTGTGCAACATGAAAACATTCAAGGAGGAAATAAACCATCATCTTCATGAGCCTTTGTTGGATTGTATATCACATTGGAGGTTGGGGTTTGAAGCCTTGAAGGTTGATAGTAGACATCTTGGAGTAAGAAACCATTTCTCCCTTCAAGATGACACTTTCTCAATGAGCTCCTCTCATCTCAAAGAGGAACTTCTACTTTCAGATCCAAGACCTCATTGGTTTTGTAATACTATTGATGAGAGGGAGGTCTCAAGGAGAGATCTCATTAGAGGTGCACTTCAACACACCATGGAGTGCAAAGATTTTCTTCCTTTCTCACAAGAGCAGATAGAAGATGGAGGACATCTTAGGATGGATAACATCTCTCATGCTTGTGTTGGACATCCCTTGAGCCATACACATCATGATGGGAGGTTTTTTCCTACCACCTATTTGGGTCTTGATAGGGTCTCATTGATCCTTGAGAAGATTGCATTTCAAAATCCCATGAAGTGCAAAGACAGGATTTTGATTTGGGAGGATGGTAGCCCTCACGGAAGGAGTACCAAGATGAAGAGGAGAAGGAAGCATATACAAGGGGTTGAGTGGATGTGGTTGATGAGCAAGGAGCTGGGACAATACTTGCAAATTTATGATACCAGGTAGCAGGAGGCTTGGCTGTGCTGGTTACTCTTGAAAAAGTTTGGCCATCACTTGGTAAACACTCTTCCTAAGAGTAGGAGGATGGATACTTGCATCATTGAGCAGCATAGAGTATGGAAGCATGGTGTTGATGTGATACTCATGTCATTCATTGTGTCTTCATCACATGAGTTGTATGATGGAGGTATGGGGAGGCAGCAACATGCTTTGTTGCTTTGCTTGTTTTTGGGAGAGCAAGAGCAGATTTGCTCTCACACTTTGCATGATGTTGCAGGAGGAGGAGATGACATTATCTCCTTGGTATTTGATGATGATTTGGAAGCACTTACATCTTGGGAAGTATTCCATAGTTTTTGCAGCATTACTATATGAGTCTTTGACAAGGAGCATGTCAAAGAATAGAGCTTTGTATTGACGGGAGCTTATTTGCATGAGCTCACAACGCTGTCACTTTGGAGCAAAAATTTATGGAGGGAGTGTCCCCAGGATCACTTCACATTGTATGCACTTGGTGAAAAAGGAAGGGATGATGATGATAGAATGGTGGATAGAGGCATCTATCACTATGGCATATTCTTCTTGACTTGGATTTCCAAGCATGAAGAGGATTATTTTCTTGCAGCACATGGTTCATTATTCTTCATAGAATGCCAAAACACTATGGAGGACTCATTTATAGATCCATGTATCATCTTACTTCTGAAATATGGTAAGAATTTTGTTTTTCAAGTCATATACTTTCACACTCTTACCATTCTTATGCAGTGCATTGCTTCACAAGAGGGCAAGCTTGTCACATTGTTCCATGAGCTTTATTGGGCCAACTTTTATGATGGAGACAACCATATTTTATATGGCATTGGGCAAGTGTTTTCTTTCATGTAT
This sequence comes from Pinus albicaulis, assembly GCA_034641835.2. NCBI lineage: Eukaryota > Viridiplantae > Streptophyta > Pinopsida > Pinales > Pinaceae > Pinus > Pinus albicaulis. Next base: position 506,126,094 of record CM076571.1, read on the forward strand.
GATAAGTTGATATACTTAGCCATTACTATTTATCAGTAGCTATCATGACATACATAACTATTCATGTAACACAAAACAACTTGCCATGTGATTTTCTGATGCAGCAGTTTGGAAAATTGCGCTGTCACTATTGGGAAATCTGTTGGTACATTCTTGCAACACATGAAACCTTCAGCATTTTCCTCATTTTATTGCTGATCATGACTTCATTTTCTGATATGGATTAGATTTGTATGAGAAGCATGATTATGAGAGAGACACATGAGTTGGATGTGTCCTTGAGTGGGAATAATTCTCACATTTTCTGCACTACATGTTCTAATGGGAGCATGGGAGGAGGTATGGCCACCACTACTACATATGTGTTCTATTTTGAGGTGGACCATGCACTTGATAGTCATCCATTGAACATTCATGGGAAATTTTTTGGTCTTTTATTGTTGTTATATTTAGCCATTTACTATTCCTTAGTAGATGTGATGGATTTTGTATGTCACTTGCCATGTTCCTTTTCTGAGATTGCAGTGGATGAAACTATGTTGTATCCTTGTGAGACATTGTTTGTATCATGTATCATCATGTATAACTTACAGAAAACTTTTCATTGGGATACTATATGATGATCTTGTCCTATTCATCATGGATGGATTGTTTTGGGCCAGCTTGTTCTTCAAGGTTGGAGGAGAACTCTTTGGAGTATTTTTCTTCACTTTTCCATTTGAGGGCAATAATTTTGCAGCCCAGGATCAGCATACACTCTAAAATTATCATGAGTGGAGATAAGGACAGCATGGGGTGAGCTATGATGCTTACCAAGTTCATATTTTCAGCCCACCTTCATTTTCGGAGCTTGAGGTGGAAGGAGATTTTCAGGAGTTGCCTTATTCGGAGGTGGCTCATTTTGTTTGGATGATTGCTTGGG